>RPFO01001739.1:0-77518 GCA_009746045.1 Mesostigma viride | reverse complement strand
CCTCCTGCCTTCCTGCCTTCCTGCCTTCCTGCCTTCCTGCCTTCCTGCCTTCCTGTTCCCTTCCTGCCTTCCTGCCTTCCTGCCTTCCTGCCTTCCTGCCTTCCTGCCTTCCTGCCTTCCTGCCTTCCTGCCTTCCTGCCTTCCTGCCTTCCTGCCTTCCTGCCTTCCTGCCTTCCTGCCTTCCTGCCTTCCTGCCTTCCTGCCTTCCTGCCTTCCTGCCTTCCTGCCTTCCTGCCTTCCTGCCTTCCTGCCTTCCTGCCTTCCTGCCTTCCTGCCTTCCTGCCTTCCTGCCTTCCTGCCTTCCTGCCTTCCTGCCTTCCTGCCTTCCTGCCTTCCTGCCTGCCTGCCTTCCTGCCTTGCCTGCCTGCCTGCCTGCCTGCCTGCCTGCCTGCCTGCCTGCCTGCCTGCCTGCCTGCCTGCCTGCCTGCCTGCCTGCCTGCCTGCCTGCCTGCCTGCCTGCCTGCCTGCCTGCCTGCCTGCCTGCCTGCCTGCCTGCCTGCCTGCCTGCCTGCCTGCCTGCCTGCCTGCCTGCCTGCCTGCCTGCCTGCCTGCCTGCCTGCCTGCCTGCCTGCCTGCCTGCCTGCCTGCCTGCCTGCCTGCCTGCCTGCCTGCCTGCCTGCCTGCCTGCCTGCCTGCCTGCCTGCCTGCCTGCCTGCCTGCCTGCCTGCCTGCCTGCCTGCCTGCCTGCCTGCCTGCCTGCCTGCCTGCCTGCCTGCCTGCCTGCCTGCCTGCCTGCCTGCCTGCCTGCCTGCCTGCCTGCCTGCCTGCCTGCCTGCCTGCCTGCCTGCCTGCCTGCCTGCCTGCCTGCCTGCCTGCCTGCCTGCCTGCCTGCCTGCCTGCCTGCCTGCCTGCCTGCCTGCCTGCCTGCCTGCCTGCCTGCCTGCCTGCCTGCCTGCCTGCCTGCCTGCCTGCCTGCCTGCCTGCCTGCCTGCCTGCCTGCCTGCCTGCCTGCCTGCCTGCCTGCCTGCCTGCCTGCCTGCCTGCCTGCCTGCCTGCCTGCCTGCCTGCCTGCCTGCCTGCCTGCCTGCCTGCCTGCCTGCCTGCCTGCCTGCCTGCCTGCCTGCCTGCCTGCCTGCCTGCCTGCCTGCCTGCCTGCCTGCCTGCCTGCCTGCCTGCCTGCCTGCCTGCCTGCCTGCCTGCCTGCCTGCCTGCCTGCCTGCCTGCCTTCCTGCCTTCCTGCCTTCCTGCCTTCCTGCCTTCCTGCCTTCCTGCCTTCCTGCCTTCCTGCCTTCCTGCCTTCCTGCCTTCCTGCCTGCCTTCCTGCCTGCCTTCCTGCCTGCCTTCTTGCCTGCCTGCCTGCCTGGGTCTAAGGTGCCCTGGCTAATTTTGTATCGTAAAAAGCCGTTACCCTCACCTACGAAATATACGAGGGCCCCGTGTAGTCAGCGTATTTTGATGGCCTAGTGTAGTGGGTCATGATGTCGTTGTTTGTCCCGGCTGCAATCCCACTGCAAGGGGCGGGTTGAGCGCAAGGCCTGTACGACGTTACCATGGCAACCAAGTCATAGGGGAATCTGGTGACATTGAGGGATGTATTCCAGGTATAAGCGGGCTCTCCCTTTTTGTTGGTTTCTCGTACGTGCTCTCAACAATGCCAATGTGAGAGTCACCACGGCAGCAGCCACACTGTAGATCGCACCAGCTGGTTCCATTTACTATGCGATTGCGAGTGTTTGGTATCTGTTGCTGGCATTAATTGCCCGGCGCTACGCGCCTATTTTTCTTGTGATTTACCACACTACGCGTCTGCTTTCTTGTGCTTTATTTCACTAGACGCCTACTCTGTTGTGCACGGCTTCACATACTGACATTCCATGGGTGCCCATCAACGTGCCCAATGTCTTGTGGGCCGCCAACCATGCCTACTACCGCATGTGTATTGGGCAGGAGCGCGAGAAGACCATCTCCCAGGCCAAGGAGTTCGTCGACAAGTTGACGGCAAAGGTGTCCTCGTCCAGCTCTGCCTCGGTGAGCGCAGATGACGAAATTCGGCAGTCGCGCAGTAGCGTGGCGGGTGGCGGTAGCGGGGGGGGATGGGGGGGGGAAGGGGGGGGGGGGCAGTAGCATGGCGGGAGCCAATAGTATTGGGAAGGGGCGGTAGTGTGGTGCGGTCCCTCGACTGATGTGCGGTCCCAAGACTCTTATCTTAGGGACGTTGGGCATGGGGAGAACGCTTAGGTGGGCGTATCTGTTTCTCATGATGTCAATCATGGAAGTGCCGTTTTCCACCGCATCAATATTTTGGGATCTGCGAGTTTGTGTCAGGGTGCACGGGTTGTGAGGGCGCGAATACTGGAGGAGTTTGGTGAACTGGTGGCTCTTGTATCCGGTGGCGCTTGTATCCGGTGGCGCTTGTATTCGGTGGCGCTTGTATCCGGTGGCGCTTGTATCCGGTGGCGCTTGTATCCGGTGGCGCTTGTATCCGGTGGCGCTTGTATTCGGTGGCGCTTGTATCCGGTGGCGCTTGTATTTGGTTAGAGGGGCATTGATGTACATTATATGTTGAGAGGTCTTCTTGCACCGGCAGTTAGTGGATGCCAGTTCCGCGTGACCAGTACATGGCCTTGGTTTCCCTTGTGTAGCTGATGGGACAAAATGCCTTGTAGAAGGCCTTGCGCTGAATGTGGCCTCGACTATCCTTCATTGGTGTAAAGGACTGGTATGTCTTAGTGAATTGATTAATTTATAAGCACGTGACTGCGTCATGTGGGTGCCGATACAGAGTAAAGGAACCGTCAACCCTTACACCGAACGAGGAGGGAAGGCGCCCTAGCTTCTCTCACTGCCACAAATGGGCAGGCCACAGAGTGCTCTCTCCGCAGCATAATGCCGGGGCACAACACTGTGGGTGCAATACAACGATGCAATACCTTGGGTATAGGCTGACGCATAGCTTAGTAGGTATAGGCTGACGCAGAGTGAGGTGGGCTACAGGCGTTGGCTAAAGCGCAAGCTGATTGCCTGATGGAGCCAGATCTACTCTATAGATAAGTCAGAGAACCAGCTGAGCTGATGTGTGATATGTGTCAGTTATGTTCATGTATTGGATGTGCTGAAGGGAATGTTGGAATCTTTTCGGTGACTGTTATGTTTCTTTAAGTACTCAATGAGGCAGGTCTTCTCATGACTTGCTAACTCTTGATAACGCGCGATTAGTGATGACGGAATAGCCAGTGGCAATTGCGCTCGCTACCTCGTCTGTGTTTGTTCATGCATGTAATTGTCTCACTCAATACGGTGCGCCACGTTCCATCGCTCTTGTGCTGTCGCCTGCAACGCGCAGCCGGAGGCCAAGAAGCAGGCCATCCTCGTGCCCGAGAAGACGACCGCTGAAGCGCCCAAGGAGGCACCTTTGGCGGCCGCTGGGTCAGAAAAGGACGCTTCAGTGACCCCTCCACCACCCTCGAGCTAAATCATTGTGCTGTTCGACTGGTCTCTCGCGCAAAGAATGCAGCCGTCCATGCATGGAGACTATGTACATGAAATTTGAGACAGCCGGCAAGTGTGCCAACCAGGACCGCGCTGTCTAAAGGGATGCAGAATAGACCATGCACGCAGCAATGTATGAAATGCGTGGGCACCGATGTCAACAAGACTCGGTCGACTCCTACTGAAATCGTTTCTATACCCTAGCTGGCTGCATTACCAGGTTCCGTGAGCACCCAGGAGGCGCGGTATGCTGGGCACCGGGTGAACATTCCAATGTGCTGACCACCTGTGGCATGGTAGTGCATGGCTAAAACTGCTTGTGTACGACCAGCCATTGTTCCTGCCTGCTGGGGTCTGCGTATTCAGTCAAGGCTTTGCACCGTGTGCATGTGGTCAGCCTCCAAGCTCTTGTCGTTGAAGGTTGTGGCCACTCGCGAAGCACTTGCAGCCCAAATTTCATAAGGTAGCGGTTTGATGCACATGCATCCACGTCGATGTACACGTGCCGTTCCCAGTAGCCATAGCCGCACAGGGAGGATCTTTTGTGTGCCAGCTGGTTGGCCGCCACGTGTGTATAGCTGTGTCCATGCCACATGCAGTGCACGTGATGAATGCAGTCCAACCTGGCCTCATGCAGGGTCAGCTTCAGCTGTGTATAGAATATATAAGTGCTTGTACTAAGGAGGCGTAGATCGAGCTTGATGTGCGGCTTGTACAGTCTGCATACCATGCAATGGTTCTCTTGCTAGTATTATGTATTCATTTCTGTGTGTGCTAGCTGATTCTGGACTTCAAATCGCGCTCAAAGTCGTGAAGATGCACCTTGCAACAGTGCAGCGTGAAACTTACTGATTATTTAAGCAACAATTCATAATTTATTATTCGCGCTGGCCAGGAGCACCAAATGTTAAATTAAAATTAACTTAAATTGGAACATATCTCCGTTGGGAGTACATGTAGCACATATCCCCGAGAAGGGGCATATGGCTTTTAGTACATTCTGGGCTACTTCCTGCAAGGGTAGGTTGTAAACTACACCTGTAGGTGTAAGTTGGCGATGCCATGGTAACCGGAGACGTCCGTCCTATAGTCAGCAAAATTGGTGCGAGAGGTCCCCAGTTCGATTCCGGTCGGATTCATTTGCAGATCGCGTTTTCCGCGTTTTCCGCGGCCCGGCACTGAACGCAAAGGTTTTCACCTTTGCGGAGTGTCTGATCAGAATATACGCTTGGCTGATTTCGATAGTACCGGCTACGCCCCCTTCTAAAGAAGGATTCAGCCGTGTTCAGCCCGTCTCACGGTGCGAGACTGAACAAGTCTCGCGTGCAGACACGTGTGTAGTACTCCTACACACAGATCTCGAGTGATTTATCTAGTACCAAATCCGAAAGGCTTGCATCACTCCCCGGACAGGAGAACTTTTGCGGATGACTGTAGGTGTAAGTTGGCGATGCCATGGTAACCGGAGACGTCCGTCCTATAGTCAGCAAAATTGGTGCGAGAGGTCCCCAGTTCGATTCCGGTCGGATTCATTTGCAGATCGCGTTTTCCGCGTTTTCCGCGGCCCGGCACTGAACGCAAAGGTTTTCACCTTTGCGGAGTGTCTGATCAGAATACACCTGCTCTGGGTGCACAAATTAAGTGCACCTGCACCACTTTGTATTCCAGCAGCTACGGTGCGGACACAGGGTAGAAGATCATCATGGCTAAACAATGGCTAGGGCATGGCATCTCAGCAGAGAGTAGCTCTCTGCATAGGCAGGGCTAATGGCTAAATTCTTAATGCATCATCCGTGGGGAGTCCCATAGGTGCACAATGGCATAGGCATGGGCGACTTGCTAAGCTAAGCCTGACTAACACTACTGCTATATTCGATCCCTAGACTGGGATTGCTGGGGTGGCAGGGGGCCCCTGCCAAGGCTTGTGGTCGACGTGGATGACCGCCCCCCTCCAGTATACCGGTTTCCCTCCTGCGGTCTGCCGGAGCTGGAGGTAGGTCGGCCATGGCTCCCGTCGCCGCTGTTGCTGTGCCAGGGTACGCAAGTCGTCGTCCAGCGTGTAGGAAGTCCCCGAGAGCTTCTTGCGGCATTTAATAAGAAACAACAGCTTATCCGCCATGTATGTATCCGCCATGTAGGTGAGGAGCGGGGAGCTGGGCCAGCCTTACTCCGCACGCGGGGAAGGCGGACAGCCGACATCCGCAGCTCACCAGTGAGTTGTGCACATGGGGGTAAGAATGTCGCTATGGCAAGAGTCTCTTCACCCTTGATGACGACTTGACCCTGGCGCAGCAACAACGGCGACGGGAGCTATGGCCGGCCTACCTCCAGCTCCGGCAGACCAAGGCGGGGCAGCCGGTGTACTGGAAGGGGGCGGCCATCTACGTCGGCCACAAGCCCTGGCAGGCGACCCCCCCCCCCCCGCGGCCCCAGCGACTCCAGACGCCCCAGCTTAGGGGAATACAGCAGTAGTAGTGCAGAATAGATAGACCGTGGCCATGTACATGTACGCCTCCTAGAGGCACTATCCCAGCTAAGCCCCGCGCTTTATTTAATCATGTACATGTGTGCCTATGATGTGCCACACTCCAGACGATGCCTAGCCTTATTTAGTAATGTTGTGCCCATGCAGGGAGTCACTCTCTGCTGAGAAGCCATGCCATAGCTCTTGTATAGCCATGATGATCTTCCCCCTCACAGGCATGCTCCCCCTTACCCGGGCATAGCGTGATAGACCATGAGGGTGCGGGTGCCCTGGTGCACCTAGAGCAAGTGTTGTTTACATTCCCACCCTTGCAGGAAGTAGCTTAGAATGTATTATAGGCTCATATGCCCCTTCTCAGGGCTATGTGCTACATATACTCCCAACGGAGTTATGTTCCTAATTAATTAATTAATTAATTATGGCAAGAGACTCCGAGTCCTCACCTGCCAGCTGGTCGAAGTGCTTGACGATGACATTGTGGCTGCGCTTGGTGAGGCCGGCCTCCTCGATCGCGGAGGTCGAGCATTTGTTGCTTGAGCGAGCTGTGCCGCGATGGTGGAGGCGGTGGAGGTGGTGTGGTGCTTCGATCAGCATGTCCGCCCAGGTGTGGGTGGGAGGAGCATCGGCGGCGGTGTCGCGTTTGCGTGCCATATCATCCTGGACTGGTCATTACCGCTACTTGGAATGCATCCACTATCAGCAGTAATCATGTGTGAGATATGCCACCTACGGAAGATGATGTGTGGGCTCTGCCCCACTGGCAGCCACCCGTTGCAAGAGCAGTTCCTACCGACCTTTATGACATAACGCTTAACAAGATTTTGTTATTCACAAATAAAATTGAGAATACATTTTAGCCAAAACCAATGTTTATCAACAAGAAAGACTGGCTAATTCCAGCCCCTGGCCTGCCTAGCTTCGAGCAAACAAGTCCGGCATGTCCAATACCATGAACATCCGCTACCCGCTCTCCTTACGGAAGTTGGCCTTGTCCGGATGTATGCCAACACCCAGCCAACCGCTCTCACCCTAAGCTACCGACAGTGCCCAGGCGAATCTACCATACTGGCAGTCCCTGCGACGACTGTCCTCGAGACAAATCCAAAAAGGCTTAACTTGTATGCCTATCTCGCCTCGACCCATGAAAACAATCTCGCAACCATCACGGAGGTTGCGGCCGGGTTGTTCTACTAGTTAATCACATGAAGACAACTGCGTCGTTGTGAAGTGAAAACTGAACGAACAACGACCACAATGGCCGACTGTTCATCCTTTTAACCTGCGCAAGCTAACCTTTCCAACGTGACATCAGCCAGTGACGACCAAAATACGCTGAACAAGGTGCCGCAAATCTAGCATGCGCTTTTTAACGTTAGATCAGGTGCTTGCCTGACACAAACCAAATCTCATGAACAAATCTGTCCAAGCACAAGCTAAACAACTTGTAGATATTTTGCAACACTAAAAAGCGCTGCCGCAATCAGAAATTAACCAGGCTAAATTGCCGGCCATCTCAGGCACCGCTGCTCAAAGCGTGCTGACCGTTCGCGACGTTTCACGTGTAGCCCTGGTCGTTCTCCACAAAGTCTGGTGTCCCTCGCTGTAGTCCTGGCAGAGCACGTGATCACTGGGCCGGCAGCCAGCCCAACATGCCTGGCCTGCCTTAGTGGCGCGCGCCAGCGCCTAGACTGCCCCGGTGACGACCGGAAGCCCAAATCCCCCCCAGCCCACTGCCGCAAATGCGAACGCACTCGCACTTGGACAAATTCAGAAGATCCGCCGACGATTCAGTGGACGCGTGATTACAACTGAGATCCGCGGCGTCAGTACCGGGCCGCGGTATAGCAACCCGCACAAGGCTGCGGACGTCAGAATTA
Organism: Mesostigma viride; assembly: GCA_009746045.1. Lineage (NCBI taxonomy): Eukaryota > Viridiplantae > Streptophyta > Mesostigmatophyceae > Mesostigmatales > Mesostigmataceae > Mesostigma > Mesostigma viride. The sequence goes on along the minus strand of RPFO01001739.1, from coordinate 69,727 downwards.
CGCTAAAATCTGAATTGCGGACGTGATAGATCACGGACGCGACAGCGGGGCCAGCAGATGCTGGCTGGGCGCGGCAATGTCCTTCACCGCCTGGGCGGTGAGGCCTGCGGTGTTTTGTAGGCACTCAATGGCGATGGCATTGTCGTGGAGGCGCTTGTCGATGTCGAGCATGTCGGTGCCCCGGTGGACGTGGAGGCGGCAGTGTCCAGAGGTGGAGGCGAGTCCTGAGGGTGGAGGTGGAGGTGACGGTGGTGGAAAGGTGAGGGAGCTCAGCACCCAGCATGCTGCCAATTGCTGCCACATCTGCATGCAGGGCCGGAGGGGAGTCGTGAACGTGCTGCTCGAGGGCTTCCCATAGTCCGGAAACTGGGCGATATATCGAACTGTTTGACCCCCGGTGGCGCGGCCCTAAATTCCAGGAGCGCCGCGCCACCCGTGACGGATGTTAGTTGTCCGGTGGGTCTGGGAACACTTTGGGACGAAGGTGATGCATAGGTTTGGGGGTAATATTCGCCATAGCCTGGTAATTACAACGTGTATTGAGAAAGTATCACGTGACTTTGCGGGAAATTTTCACTCGCGCGCGCGCGTAACTAGATATGGCTGCCAGCGTGCCGTTGTCATGGAAATTTGTGTCTCGCGGCTTGTAACGGTTCAGAATGTTGAAAGCTCTCAGAATGATGATGCATGATTTTCGAAGGTCAGGGGTGGCCAGATGTATAGCATTGGGAAAATAGAGGTAGGGAATCACTGATTTCTTGGTCGCCAGTACTGGTCAGATGAGTAATGGCACGTCATATTTCGATTTTCTTCTTATGGCCGGGCAGGCTTCGCCAGCCCGAGCACCCAGTTTTGGTACTGGACATCCGCAGCAGCGTCCCTGTGAATTCGGATGCGTTTATAGGTCATCTTTGCACAGAACATCAACCTGGTAATCATGGTGGATGCATGCATTATCAGGCTATGGCGGCCTATGCCTGAAAATCATTAGCCCGTGTGAGATATGAGGGTCCCGGGGCCAGCAGAACCCGGAAAGGTCGTGATCGAGCCAGGTACGGCAACGTGTTTGCATGTCGTTTGCACGGGAATCTGTCGTTTATGCATCCTTCTTTCACGAGTGTATCAGTGCCTCTTGCAGCAGGTTTCCATGCCTGCTGTATTAAATTATAACATGCCTCCGTGGGGAGGTCATGTAGCACATATTTCATGATGGATGGGGTGGAGGAAGCCGCGTGATCGAACTATCCTAACTCTAAAATCCTAACTGCACTACTCATCAAAACGCCTCCTCCGCTTGGGGGGAGGTGGCTTGCCCACAGGGTCGGGCGTGTGTGCCTTTACAATCTTCTTCCACCGCTCCTTGTCCTGCATGGCAGTCCAAAGAGGCCCGGAGAGAGAGTGGATGCGGTGCTCAAACTGGGCTGGGACCACGAGGTCGTCCAGCAGCATCTGAACGTAGTTGGTGACAGGTTTCCCTACCCTTTTGGGAATGTCCTTGGGGCCAGGCCAGGTCAGAATGTGCCGCCCTGGCTGTCCAAGCCGCTGGGGGCCGGCCAGACCAAGGGTGGTGTCGACCTGGCTGGTGCGTGCAAGGTGTCCTACAAATGCTATCCTACGCTGTCTAATCTCGTCCGAAACACGAGGCATGCCATGATACAGAGACTCTGATGACGGACGCTCGGAAAAACCTACATTAAGGACCTGCCGGAGCATCCTGTAAACTGTGCCGTCGAGCCGAGCTGCCAGCTTGGGGGGAGGGTCCACGCCTCGGCGCCATACGTGAGCACCGTGAGGACGAGGACCTTGAAGAGCATGCGCTTGCGGTGCCCGTTAAGGCCCTTCGAGCGCCAGTAGGGTGTGAGCGAACGGAGCTTGGCCCAGGCAAGGCCGATGCGGGTGTCCACATCGTCGGCGGTGTCAGGAAGCCAGCTCCCCAGCAGCTTGAAGCGGTCGCGGAACGGGACCTCCGTCCCGTCGAGCAGGCGCGGCAGCGGTGGTTTACTGGATGCGCCTATCACCATCGCCTCAGTTTTGACACTAATCTCCAGCCCCACCGCCCGCGCCTCCAGGCCCAGGCAGTCCAGCCAGGTCTGAATGTGCTCGGGGCTCTCGATGAGGGTGGTATCATCCGCATAAATCAGGTCGGCAAGGCGGTAACCAGGTCTAACCCCGCCGTGCTCTTTCACGTTAAGGATGTCCAAGCCTGGCTCGAACCCCTTAAGAGCAGTAAAGCGCGCACGTGCCCGGCGCATGACGTGATCCACGACAATAATGAACAGGTATGGGGACAGGACACAACCTTGCCACACCCCGTGGTGAAGGGGGAATGGTGGAGTGGTGCCCTCCGCAGTCCGCACTACTGCCTGTGAACCCTCATACAGACGGCGAATGGCAGCAATAAACGCAGGTGGTACCCGATCCAGAGCTAGGATGGCCCAAAGAGCCTCCCAGAGAACCGTGTCAAAGGCCTTGATATAGTCAACAAAAATGAAGACCAGCGGCAAACTGTCAGGGGGAAGTCGACGCACCTCCTCCATCAACCGGCGCGCGACAAACACAGCCATGACAGTGTTACGACCACGACGGAAACCCATCTGAGACTCACCCAGGTGTGGGTCCAGCGCGGCCTGCTGTATGAGTGCTATTAGCCCCAAATCTGCTCAGTTTGTGGTGTTTCTTTGGAGGATGCCATTCCGTTGGTGCTGGTTTAGCAACTTCTTTGTTTTCCAGCACTTTTGACTGACAGTCCTATGTGGCTTTATACAATGCATAAGTGTGTGGCAATTCATGGATAGCTGCATACGCGCGCGTAACCCACACACATAATTGAGCGGATTATATAGGTCAGTTGGGCTATCCGTGCGGTCTGACCCAAGGAAAGCATGGTGGCACTATCTATTGACATTGTCCAACCCCAGAATAATTTTTTAGAACCCTCCCTGCAGGGGTAAACTACTAAGGGGATTTCCCTTGCCTGAAAATGATCGTCTTTTGGACAACTTTGACATTAAATATCTTGCAAACCACTTCATAAACTCATGATATTATTGCATATTCTGAAAGCCCTTGAAGTGTAGATATTCCTAGCACCTTGGTTGGGGGTATTTGGAGTTGTGGTCTATGAGTTATGATTTTTTTCATTTTCAGGGGTCAAAAAATGCCAAAAACCCATTCCCGGACTATGGGTTAAGGATGGAGCGGTTCAATGTGGGTGCGGAAAAAGGAGCCCAGATCTCGCCATCTCAGAGCGCATGAGAAGTTATGTACTACGTCGCAGGCTGCGGGGTACTTGGTGTGACTCATGTATGCAATGCTCCTAATGCCCTATTTAGCCATGCAGGCTGCTGCTAGCCAGCCACAGTACCATATGTGTCACAACAGTCTGAGCCCCGCCGAAGTGCAGCCTCGTAAGGACCCGAAAAGTGGCGCGAAATGAGATTATTTGTTATTTGTGTGTGCGTGCACGACGTACGGTGACCGAATTTCCACCGACAGGCATGGCGGCCTGGCAGGCTATCGTGAGCGAATAAAAAGGCAGTATCGAGGCTGGAAATTTCAGTGGATGCTCCTAGGGTCATATATTACTTGCCATGATTTTTTTTCGCCACAGATTCTGCGGAATCCTTCGGCAATTTGGCGTCATTCACAGGTGGGTGCCTGTTTTGTCGCCGATTTTCTCTCGACCCCACCTACCTGCAGCAAAACATTTTCCCGATGAAAGTCGCCTCGACCTCTGGTTTTTAGCCCTAATCGACGCATTTTTTAGTTTTTAAGGCCTTGACCGTTCGAAGCACTTTTTTCATTACCGCTTCAGTTTGCTTTAACCGAGCTGGCGCGATTATTTATCCAATTTCAAGGCTGGGCCAGGCGTCGCATACCCGTAATTCGTTTTTAATTGTTTTTGTGCCAAATATCGTGTCTTTTGCAGGCGTTCTTGGCATCAAAGACGCCATGGCTTCAGGGGCTAAAACGGACCTCCGCACATGCGTTTCCTGCGGCGAGCATGCCAATGCCGCCAGCAATTTTTGCGCGTCTGTGACACGGACATGCGATGCAAGACCGTTGTCGACGTGACGGAGTGGTATGTGCACATTCAGGCGCGAATTTTTTCGCTGTTGAAACCCCGGCCGGTAGCAGACAAGTATTTCATGGGGGATGGGATGACCGAGTTGGGAATGGCGCTGACGGCGCTGGGGAGCAACCGGCGGATCTCCGCCCAGGCCTGAGCAACAGAGCCAAGGAAGGTGGCGGGGGCGAGGCGGGCGGCGCGGGTGAGCCCACACCCGCCCATGCGGCAGGCGAGGGTGGCCAAGCGCATGGAGTGAGCTGGCAGGCTAGGGCCGGGCAGGAGCACCTGCAAGGCGGCCTGACTGCGCTCGTCGTGGCCTTCCGCGGCAGCCCGCACCAAGTGGGGGGAGCGCCACGGAGCCAGTGAACCACCCGCGGGTACGTGGGCGCAAAACCACAGGAAGAGCCCTTTGGTCTGGGGGTCCTTGAGGCGCTCCCAAGTCTCGAGGACATGGGTGCGTTGTCCCACGGTGCCGTGGCGCGGAGCGCCTCTTCATTCGACGTAGTCAGGGTCACCCACAGGGACGGCGCCCAGGCACGAGAAACCACGCGCCCGCGCCAATGCCCCCGGGATAGCCGCGGGGAAGACAGAGCAGTCAACCCCCCTGGGGCGAAAAGACTGCACACTTGGGGAGGGTGAGCCGAATGTTGCGCGCCACGGAGCCAGTGAACCACCCGCGGGTACGTGGGCGCAAAACCACAGGAAGAGCCCTTTGGTCTGGGGGTCCTTGAGGCGCTCCCAAGTCTCGAGGACATGGGTGCGTTGTCCCACGGTGCCGTGGCGCGGAGCGCCTCTTCGACGTAGTCAGGGTCACCCACAGGGACGCCCAGGCACGAGAAACCACGCGCCCGCGCCAATGCCCCCGGGATAGCCGCGGGGAAGACAGAGCAGTCAACCCCCCTGGGGCGAAAAGACTGCACACTTGGGGAGGGTGAGCCGAAGGTTGATGGCCGCCATGCATGGCCACTTCAAGGGCAGCCAGGGCGGCAACCACAGCAGTTAGGTTAATATTGTGCGGAAACCTTTTGCCACTTGGCGTCTAAGGTTCCGCACAATATTACCGATAACCACTCGCTGGTACACTCAAGTTCATGCGCCAAGGTTTTGCGGGGAGCTGTTCGAGGTTTTGCCCTTTCCATGATGTAAATAGCTCAGCCGAGCAAGCTGGCTACAAACTCAGGGAACTAAAAACGTTGCAGACAGCTTTGGAAATAAATGTGTGCATTGGCTGGGGCATACCCAGCCCTAATTAGCGTCTTTTGCTATTTATAGCGCATTATTGGCGTATATATGGGGTAGTACCCCCAACAAGTGCATGGACAACTCCGCATTGGAGATGTTATTTAGTGCCCCCAATCATCAACTTAGCACTGTGCAAATGAATTCCAAGTATTATTAGCATAGGTCAATTTTAAAGGGTTTTGGGGTGCCACCTCTAATATGTATAATGCTGATGCATTCCAATGATGCCATGCGGCCATGCCCGTGCGGAACTGCGGATATGACCTGGCGCCCGGCCCGGCCGGCGATGCGAAATTATGAAGCTTGTGGGCCGAGACTCGAGAGGCAGAAAAACTCGACATGCCGCTGACATGCCGTTCAGTTGAGTTTTTTCGGGGAAATGGGTATATTTTATTAGCCAATTATGGACCAAAGAGGTGAGAGGGGAAATGAGTATCAGCGAATCCTAATGAAGGTGGGCACACACACGTGTGGCGGTGACAGGTGAAAGGCTAATAGGGCGCGTTATTAGACCAGGGAAGCCATTGGACCTGAGCGGTAATGTCGCCATGAGGCATACTGGTGAATACCTGATTACGGCCCAGTAGATCATGAAAAAGCTGGAGCGGGCTGGGCTTGTCGTTATTGGGCCCTGGGTCCCACACCCTGTGTTGTTCCTGAGCTAACAGCCAGTAGCGGCGCATAGCCGCATTCCATAGGTATATAAAGTATATTTTCGCATTCCATAGGTATATAACGTTCAGTTGAGTTTCCGACATGCCGTGTAATAAATGTTGTCCTGCCACAGCACGGAACCCCCGCCACCTGAAAAACATGCTTCAAACGAACTATCCAAACCTAACAGTCATATCTAGTACCTGCTTGTCATAGTGCTCTTAAGTTTTTCTTGAATAGACAGCAATTTATAGTGCATGAAGCGTGCAGGTAGTACTGGTAAATGTACGGACTTATGCACACTTATCGTTTTCAACTGCCGACTGCCGAACTGCCGAGTGCCGGCCGACTGCCGAGTTTTTTTTCGCAGTTTTCATTGGGCTATCTAAACTCAAAATTTTAAGGCTATCACTGGGCTATCTAATATATTGATCAGTTGACAAGGAGTTTGTTAGATAGTTTTTTTTTTAGGCGAAGGGATTAAGGGATTAGGGCATGACTTCCAAGTTCAAGCTTCAGCAATCTGCAAGCGGCAAGCGTGACAAACTTGACAAACAGATACATCGCACGTGGATTTCGCCCGTCCGCTGCTTGCACTCTTTTCATCAGTCTCCGCAGCTCCCATGTGGCTGAGTGCCTGATGACCGACACTGCGCAGTCATAGGATATGCCATGGCCGTTTTGCACGAGTACGCTACCGCATGCAATGGTCCTCGGATGAGTGATTTCCTGCGAGCAAAGAGTTACGAATTCAGTTTGCATGGACTCGGCTGTTCCCACATTTCAGAATTGCCCATTTTGGGCACGATTTTGTCCCCGTAAATATCGACTATGATACTGTTGACAGGCTCGCCATGTGAGATTGCCAACGACGCTTCCCATTGCTGGGCGCAACCTACCTATTATTAACCAATTTTAGTCTGACAAGGCACGTACATGTGCAAAACTGAGAAGCGCTCGCGAGTCGTCCGTGCTGGGGAAGCACATGCCGAATTACCTTTTATCAAGAAACGCGAGGAGATCGCCGGCATGACAAAAGAATGTGTGTAGCACCGTAGGGGCGGCACCATCGTTTCTATCATGGACAAAGGTGGTTATGCAAGCTCTCGGACGATTAAGCCGACGCCGGTAAAATTGCTGCTTTTTGCCGTACTGTGTTCGTGTCTGGGACAGCTAGCTTTCTCAGAGCCCTACGAGCTACACAAGGATTGCCAACCGCTGCACAACGTGGCAATTAGAGCACGGGACGCCGTTACTTTGCCAAGCGCATACTTCCACGAGTGCGTCACATGTAAAGGCCTGGTGTACAACGACAAGGATAAAGTCCATCACGAGTTTAGCAACAAGAGCAACCGAAACGACGTCCACACGGCATTTCCTCCCTTCAAATGCGAGGAAGGGGCTTCCTCGAGCGCCGCGTCTCCAGCGGCGAAGGGCGCCTCCTCCACGATCAACAAGGCCCTTTTCTTGTGGGTCCCAATGTGGCCTAACAACTACTGTGAGATCATGTCCAGGATGGGCATGCTGGATTTCCTGTGGAAGGATGGCGTCCCGCCAGACCAACGCGAGATCATCGTCATCATGCCGGACGCCAAGAAGAAGATGCCTGACTATTTCCGGTCACTGCTGCGCCCCTTTGGCACCGTTGTGGAACAGTATGTCGGGCGTGAGTACCATGAAGCCATCATGTGTTGCGGCATGCACCAAGGGCGGTGGCAAGGCCAGCTCATTGACAGCGGTTTTGTGGCCCAGATACTCAAGTACTACAAGACGGACGAGTTGATCGCCACGGCTGCGCGAGCGAGGGTAATTGCGAACCAGACCGCTGCGGGCACCCCGCCTGGTGCGCCTGTGGCTGGAAGCCCATCGCTCGGGCAGGCTGGAGGCTTGAGTGGCCCCGTGACCACCATGTCGCCGGTACTAGCCAAGCGGCGCGTGCTGTTTGTGGTGCGGCGGTCGCCCTTCCGCGTCGTGGTGACGTTGACGGAACTGCTCCGCAAGTGCCGCGAGGAGTACGACTGCGACACGATCGTGTTTGAGGACATCAGCTTTGAGGACATGCTGGTGGCGATGCGGACGGCGGACGTTCTGGTGGGCGTGCACGGTGCGGGGCTAGTCAACTCGTTCTATATGAGGCCAGGGTCGCGGCTCGTCGAGATCACCCCCAGCTATTTCGGGAACAAGGTCTGGTGGGCCGCGCGCTATGCGAGTATGTACTTGCGCACGCCCACGCACTCATACCGGCGGCTGGATGGGGTGGAGACAGACCTGGAGTCGGGCTGCATGAACACACGCTTTGACGAGGACAAGCGCGACTGCAACGTGACGGTGGAGTGGGCAGATCTGCGCAAATTGTTGCTCAATCCCCGCCACCTAGGTTAGTTCATTAACCCTAGATAGCTCGCAGGAACACCGGAAAGTCATGGTGGGAGAGCATTAGAAATCCTACAACACATAGGCCCGGACTTGGCCACCTATCAAGTTTAAGCACGCATATTGCTTAGCAAATGTCAAAGGTCTTATTGGATGACCTCGCTGCCCACGTTGGGAACATCGATGTCTCGCTTAGTAAATGGCTTGCTAGTTATCGTGATATCGCCTAGAATGCTGGGTAGAGCGTGTGCAGGTAAAAGATCAGACAAGCCTCCAGTTCAGCAACGAGACTTGAGCTGTCAGTCAGTGGCCCCGCGGCTCCCCAACAGGACTGTGTGACTGATTAGAGACAACAAACTAATTAGTCAGTCTGTTTTGCCATTAATTAATTAATTAATAGACACGTGACTGCGTCACGTGAGCATGTCCTCAGTGGGAGGGGAACATGGGATGGAATGGATGGTGTAAGCTATCTAGGTCCTAGTTACAGGGGTGTGGGCACCGCGGCCCGAATCGCTATGAATGCCACACGCGGTCACACGCGGAGCCCCCACAGACTTGGGGGTGGTCTCCTTCATCACTACTTGCCATCTACCTTGCGCAGCATCTGCCTCCATTAATTAATTAATTAATAGACACGTGACTGCGTCACGTGAGCATAAGTCCTCAGTGGGAGGGGAACATGGGATTAAAAAAAATTAAATTAAATTATAACATGCCTCCGTGGGGAGGTCATGTAGCACATATTTCATGATGGATGGGGTGGAGGAAGCCGCGTGATCGGACTATCCTAACTCTCTAGAAAATCCTAACTGCACTACTCATCAAAACGCCGCCTCCGCTTGGGGGGAGGTGGCTTGCCCACAGGGTCGGGCGTGTGTGCCTTTACAATCTTCTTCCACCGCGTCTTGTCCTGCATGGCAGTCCAAAGACGGGAGAGAGAGTGGATGCGGTGCTCAAACTGGGCTGGGACCACGAGGTCGTCCAGCAGCATCTGAACGTAGTTGGTGACAGGTTTCCCTACCCTTTTGGGAATGTCCTTGGGGCCAGGCCAGGTCAGAATGTGCCGCCCTGGCTGGCCAAGCCGCTGGGGCCGGCCAGACCAAGGGTGGTGTCGACCTGGCTGGTGCGTGCAAGGTGTCCTACAAATGCTATCCTACGCTGTCTAATCTCGTCCGAAACACGAGGCATGCCATGATACAAAGACTCTGATGACGGACGCTCGGAAAAACCTACATTAAGAACCTGCCGGAGCATCCTGTAAACTGTGCCGTCGAGCCGGGCTGCCAGTTTGGGTGGGAGGGTCCACGCCTCGGCGCCATACGTGAGCACCGTGAGGACGAGGACCTTGAAGAGCATGCGCTTGCGGTGCCCGTTCAGGCCCTTCGAGCGCCAGTAGGGTGTGAGCGAACGGAGCTTGGCCCAGGCAAGGCCGATGCGGGTGTCCACATCGTCGGCGGTGTCAGGAAGCCAGCTCCCCAACAGCTTGAAGCGGTCGCGGAACGGGACCTCCGTCCCGTCGAGCAGGCGCGGCAGCGGTGGTTTACTGGATGCTCCTATCACCATCGCCTCAGTTTTGACACTAATCTCCAGCCCCACCGCCCGCGCCTCCAGGCCCAGGCAGTCCAGCCAGGTCTGAATGTGCTCGGAACATGGGATGGAATGGATTAATTAATTAACCCGTGTTTTTTTAATTAGAACGCGATATATCGCGTTGTAAGCTTTTTTTAGAACGCGTATAGCACCTAAGGAAAATTTTTTTTCATGGTCATGTATATACTTTCCTGAAAGCCCATAAATCAAAGGATTTTTTGAGCTACTCAGACCTACAAAATGCCGCATTCATTAGAGAGATACACTGGTTTGAATACAGGGGGGTCTGACCATGACCGCGATTTCTTGACCCTAGGTCACAAGTCATGTGCTTATTCACAAATGGTTCATGAAAAAAATCTGGCTTCTTGCACGAGCTATGGGCAACATATGCAGGCTCTGTGAAACAAAACTCAGGCCCATTGGGCCACTGGAGCTATTTTTCATTAGCATCACAATTACAACGCAGTACAACGCAGTGGGAAACATGAGAGCCCTTGACAACATTACGCAACGACCCGAGCCCCATAAACGGGGCCATAGTGAGCTTGGAGGGTCAAAACGTTGAAAATAGGTGTTGAATAAGTTATACTGCATCAAACATGCATCAAACATCATGACTGGATGACCTAATATGACTGAATCAGGCAGCCATAGCCAAAGCATCATCCACTCTCACAACGTGTTGAGCACATGCCTCGTGGGAATGGAGGTGCTGGGTTTTCATTCCATAACGCGTGCAATACTGAAAGAAAGAGGCACGTGTAAAGCAAGGCTTGGATAGGTTGAGTGATCCATGAGCTTACATGCAGGCAAAGATGACGCTGGAATGCATGCTAGCAAATGGTGGCAAGATGCTAACAACACATTATTATACACCATGATTATGGGCACCCAGCTGATCTTCTTGCACAATCAACGCAGTATAAACCATCAACATCCAATCCTCACGATATATGCACGGCTTGACGACGTATACAGCACCTAAATACTGCACAACTGCAACCTGCTATGGCTGACATGCAAGTGCAACGTCGAGTAGGATGGCGGTCTTAGAGAGGCTGGGCAGAGGTCGGTAGAAATAAGTGGAAAACTGGCAGAAACTAGGTAGAAACACGATATACTTACGCCTGCAAGCACTAATGAGCCGGTGGCAGAGGCCATTTCCAGGAAAATACAGCATACCGTAGCAATAGCCACGGTCACGCCTTACGCTATTTGCAGGCACCATCATGCCCGGAGCTACCCAATAAAAGTCTGCACAAATCTCGGTTTAGCCGAGAGTCCGGGCGTTCGGAATGAATAAACATGTGTTAAGAAGTCGAAACTCCATGGAAATACCAAGCATGGTGCCGCAGCAGACCCGAGTCTTGACGTAATAATATGTATGCCGGTTTCCAGGGTTTCCGCATGAAAGTTGGGTGAGAAACTGGAAAAAACTACGTTTCCTTTGCCCCAGTACCTCAACAAACTCGTAGAAACCTAATTATCAACCTTTGAACGCATCATCATGGTCGTGCTACCCAACAGCCACTGAAATTCGCGCGAAAACTGGCGAGATCTACCTGCCGCCATCGCCGTCGTCTTCACCTTCGTCCCGCGAAAATGCCTGATTTCAGTGGTACATATTTGTTTGCAGCTGTCACAAAAAAAATACCAAAAACACCAGGATTTTTTCTTGAATTCTATGAGATGTTTCTGACCGGCTATTTTGAAAGTTTCAGACAAAAAATCGCATGTTTAATAGGTTTGCCACGTGTCAGATTACAACGCGATACATCGCGTTCTAACCCTACAACGCGATGTATCGCGTTGTAAAAAAACACGGGTTAATTAATTAATTAGACTCGTGCTCCCGTAGGGGAGTCACGAAGCATTAACCCCGATGGATGGATGGATGGATGGATGGATGGATGGATGGATGGATGGATGGATGGATGGATGGATGGATGGATGGATGGATGGATGGATGGATGGATGGATGGATGGATGGATGGATGGATGGATGGATGGATGGATGGATGGATGGATGGATGGATGGATGGGTGCAAACAGTCCTACCGGTCTAATCTATCTACATCAGCTACCTACGACATCTATCTAACAGCATTCTAACTACAACATCTATCTAGACAGCCTCACGCAGTTAACGTTTTTACCAAACGCAATGTGTAGGATATGGTTGCAATGCAGCAATGTGTGAATGTGGTTGGAAACGGAGCTTTGTTAAAATTGGATAATGTTACAGCGCTCACACACTTGAGGCTTGTACACGAGTTTGCCAAGTCAAGGCAACACACGTGAGGCGGGCTCGCAAGAGATGCCCAATTGGCACTGGCCTATTCTTTATATACTTGTGCACTGTGCTTGCTAGTCCTGAGCAGCCTAGGAGGCCTGCTCAGTAATAACACTCCCGGTACAGTATTCACTACCTGTACAGCGCCCAGTTCCTATACAGTAGGTCTGCCATACAGGCACAGTGACCACAGAGCACAGTCCACAGTGACTATTGCATCTGCACCTAGGACTAAGCCTGCGGTACCAACAGACCACAGGTTAAGGTTCCTATTTCCTGCGTACGACGTATTAATCCAATACCGTCGTAGGTTCAGCACCTAATTCCTGTCAGCCCAGGAATTACTGTCGACCCCATATGTCGTCGGCAAATATTCACGTCCGACTTAGAAGAACAGCCGGCTCGCGCTCGCGCGCGACCGGGAAGTCGGAACGCCATAACTTTCTTGATACTTGTCGGAATGAACTCGTTCCGGTGCCGCTGGAATCGCAGAGATATGCCGAATCAGGATCACGCCAATGCGCTTGGCGTTAACTCCAATCCTTTCTTTTCTTGAGCTGTAGCAGCTCACACAAGTCTACATACAAACACACACAATGGGTACTGGACATCCTCCCCGACTACAAGTCACAACCCGCTGGGCATGACAGTCAGCTTGGATTCCTTATTATATGTACATAGCACCCATACTGGTTCAGGAGCACAAACAAATTACAATGAGTCCCTATCCCTTCACGGGAGGCTCGTTGTGTTACCCATGTACAAGAGGTTGGCCAACTGTGGCAGCCCATAGGTGTTCAGCTAAGAACTTGAGAAGTATGTACAACCTTCAGGACCTTAGGCGAAACCCCACAGATCACCCACAACAGCTCATCAGAAAACATTGCTGACCCCCAGACGGGAGTCGGCGCCGGTCTGCTGCCCCTTATCGAACCAGACACAACATCTACGCGAAGCACATGCAAAACACAAGCTCCTATACTCGTTCCAACCGTGGAAAATCAGGGGACCTGTCGCCACCTCACCAGCATGGTGGATGGGTCAGCCAGTCCGTGAAACTCCGCCTTAAGACGGCACCAGGGAATCGAACCCCGCCCACAAACCACAGATCTGGGGAAACCTCAGACTGAGATGAAAACCCCAGATAGACATCTCTCCATCAGAGACAATGTCAGACATTCCCACACCAGAGACATGTCTCACCCCTCAAGGTGTGCTCAGGATTATGTACAATCAAGCTCCCAGCCTGATATCCAGAGACTTAAGCACCCAGCTCTCAGCTTTTAGACAGATAGACCGACTTGACAGTCAGCATTCATGAGCTTCCTCAGTACATTGTACTGGGCTGGGGCCTTGTGTGGCAGCTTTGTCAATGCATCAGCAGGGTTCTCCTCGCCAGGGATATGCTTCAAGTCAACCAAACTGGCCAACTCCTTCAGCAACAAATAATCCAGGTCCCGGCTTCTGGCCAGCTGCTTGTGAACAAACTGGACCATACCCATGCTGTCTGTTAGCAACAACGTCTCCATCTGCAAGGTCCAAGGGGTAACTGAAGCCAGCTCCAGCATTAACTCCTTTATGTACAGGCTGGACTGGATCCCCTCGCATATGGCCCTGCATTCTGCCACATCTGAACTGATACAGACCCTCTTCTGCAGTCTGCTGTACCAGCTGAACAAACTTGCCCTGCTCTGATAAAAAGCAAACAGAGCAGCAGATCTCCCCCTGACCTTGGTAACCTGGCGAGCATCCATGGAACTGTCAACAAAGATCTCCAAGGTGATAGGCTGGGCAAAGTCAATCCCAGACAAAATCAGATCAGGGGTACTCTCCACCAACCGGGCTATGACTCGAGGCTTCTCATCCTCAAGCACCTCATCAGGCATTCTGCTATGGACCATCAAAGACGGACCACAGATGCTGGCAAACCAGGCCCACATGCCTCTCAACTCAGGTCCTGCAGCCTGGGTGATCTTCTCTGGCAAGGCCTTCACAATGGTCTGTTTATAATCTCCTCCAGCCTGAAGCCTGATACTCCACTCCCCGTCCCTCCTGAACAGGGTAGCCTGCATTCCACAGAACACTACAGGCTTGTTGGGCTCCTGCCACAGCTCCTTGCCCAGTGAAAACTTGCCACTGATGACAGGAATAAACTTCTTCAGCCAGGTCGTGGGGGCTAGCAAATGCAGATCATCTCCATGCAAACTAGCATACACTGGCAGACCCTCCCATTGGGCCAGCAGCAAACAGGGATCAACTGAAGACACTCTCAAGCCACACTCACTGATCAGAGCTTCCTGCAGCGTGAGTCTCCAGATGATTGGGCTCGACCTGAGTCCTTCCAGGCCCTTCAGAATAACCAGGAATTGTTGATGCAGCTCCAGCTTCCAGATGGCAGGCACCTCAACACAGTAAGGCTCATCCTGCTTCCACACCCTCCTGGCCACTTCTGGATCAGATTTTAAAAATGCCCTCTTGAAGTCCAGCAGCACTGATGACATAGCTGCTCCCCTGTTCAGCAACCCCACGTAGAGACATAGCAAAATTCTCCATGTGTCGTGTAGCATCCCTGGCGTGTACAGCTCCTCTCCTGGCAGACTCCCCGTGCCGTGATACTCATTCAGGACAGGCCTGACATGGGGCACTGATACCTCATCCACAACCTTCCTCTTCAGCACAAATCTCAAAGCAAGCTTCCTTGATGCTGGGGGACGTCTGTCTGTTGGTGCAGCACACTCAAACTGCAACCACTCCTCCAATGCCTTGGAGAAGGCGAGCTTCCAAGCCTCAAACAAAGTAGGCGAGCTCATCTCTTGGACCAGCTGGTCATATGTCAAAGGAGAGTGTGCAGCAAGGCTCCTGTGAGTTATGCCAATACTGCTGGGGTGCAACACAGCTGGAATCACCAAACTGGCTGCTGGGGGCACCTCCCCTTCATCCCATTTTACACCCTTGACCGGCTTGGCCCTGCACCTGACTGGAAATGTTGTCCTGAAATTTTCTAGGGGAATCATCCCCCAGCCATCTCTTCTCAGAGCTGTAGCTCTGATAGAAATCCCAGGATTGCCCAGAAAATTCTGACCCAAAATCACAGGGCCATCATAGTCCTCTAGGACAAGGAAGGTCACATCCACACCCATGACAGGGGCAGTAACCTCTCCCAACACCCTTAGATGCGTCCTACCACTGAAATCAGACACCCAGGGGCAACTTGGTTCTCCGACCAGCAGTTCTCCTGTATGCTGAGGTCCCATGACAGAAACCTGTGCATTGGTATCTATCTCCATGGCAGCTACCTCAGGTTCATCCAACTGGACAAGCTTGGACACCTTAGGCTCCTTCTTGGCTCTTTGCAAAGCCTGTACAATATCTGATAGACGCACACCCCTAGGCCTGGTGTCGGGCCGTTCCGGAGGTGCAGCCTGTCCGCCTGCTTGCCCAACCACCGTATGTGAAGGTACCCCAGGGGCCGGGCCAGGGTCACCCTGAGGGCTCGATACAGCTGTAGCACCCTGATCAGGAAGCTCCACGTCACCCCCGCCTTGTACACCAGCGGGCACCTGGAAGAGGTCTCCTTGATTACCTCCCCGGGGACGGATCTTTGACCAGGACAGACGGTGCACTGCTTGGGAGCCATCAATGGCCACCCAGCACTTATGGCCAGCGGCTTCTACTCGGGTCACCACCCCATCATGCCAGCTGCCACGTTTCCCTGGAAAGCTTGGTTCCTTCCACACAACAACCTGTTGTCCAACGTTAGGTTCTAGGACACTCCAGCCCTTGTCTTTCTGCCTCAGCTTGAGGAACTTGGCCTCTAGCTTCTCCTTCCATGCCTGCTCAGCATCAGCTGGCAGCATCCTGGTATGCAGCATAAGAGGATTGATGGCAATGTCACCAAAGAACATGGGAGTCCTCAGGTTCAGCCTATCCTCCACAGAACGTAGCCATGCAGATGTCACAATGGCAGATGACGTCCTTGGAATCCTCTCCACCAGCAGCACAGTCTTGATCTCTTGGATGGCTCTCTCCACCACCCCTTGCTGGCCGTGGCTCTCCCTGGGTGTAATCAGCAACTCTGGAAACTCTGGCAGGTTCTCACAGCACTCAAACTGAATGTCACACTGCAACAACTCCAACCCAGGGTACCTGCTCCTTGTCAACTTCAGAGCAGCAATCAATGTAGGCTTCTCCATGTCAGGCAGGATCTCTAGGGTCTTGTACTTGGTATATCTGTCCACTGCCACCAGCAGCTTCAAACCCCTGATTCTCTGAATATCTACCTGCACATGGCCTGGCTGCAAAATAGGAGTCCTGGCATGAGACTGCTTGGGCTTTCTAGCAACTAGCCTGCACTTGCAAGCTTGAGCAACCTGTTGGCAGATGGAGTACAACTCACTTCCTCCCAGCCGTCTAGCAACTTGCAAAGACTGAGCTGCATGGCCAAACATGGTATGCAACCTTGAGGCAATGTCATACAAGAGAGAAAACCTTTTATTGTCATTATTAGCACTCAAGGTATGTACAGATCCCTTATGTACAGGAGGCACCAGGGTCGTGCCTGTCAGACTGTCTCCAGCCCTATCCTCATCCTGACCATCCTGTGCCAGTCCTGCACGGTCAGAATGCTTCTGAGATCCACCTGGGTCCACATCACCAGGTCCTACAGTTAAACTTTCTTCGCACACGCAATGTGAAGGATATGGTTGCAATGCAGCAATGTGTGAATATGGTTGGAAACGGAGCTTTGTTAAATCGGATAATGTTTACAGCGCTCACACACTTGAGGCTTGTACACGCGCTTGCCAAGTCAAGGCACAACACGTGAGGCGGGCTCGCAAGAGATGCCCATTTGGCACTGGCCTATTGTTTATATACTTGTGCACTGTGCTTGCTAGTCCTGAGCAGCCTAGGAGGCCTGCTCAGTAATAACACCCCCGGTACAGTATTCACTACCTGTACAGCGCCCAGTTCCTATACAGTAGGTCTGCCATACAGGCACAGTGACCACAGAGTACAGTCACCACAGTGATTATTGCATCTGCACCTAGAAGTCCAGGACTAAGCCTGCGGTACCAACAGACCACAGGTTAAGGTTCCTATTTCCTGCGTACGACGTATTAATCCAATACCGTCGTAGGTACAGCACCTAATTCCTGTCAGCCCAGGAATTACTGTCGACCCCATATGTCGTCGGCAAATATTCACGTCCGACTTAGAAGAACAGCCGGCTCGCGCTCGCGCGCGACCGGGAAGTCGGAACGCCATAACTTTCTTGATACTTGTCGGAATGAACTCGTTCCGGTGCCGCTGGAATCGCAGAGATATGCCGAATCAGGATCACGCCAATGCGCTTGGCGTTAACTCCAATCCTTTCTTTTCTTGAGCTGTAGCAGCTCACACAAGTCTACATACAAACACACACAATGGGTACTGGATATCCTCCCCAGACTACAAGTCACAACCCGCTGGGCATGACAGTCAGCTTGGATTCCTTATTATATGTACATAGCACCCATACTGGCTCAGGAGCACAAACAAATTACAATGAGTCCCTATCCCTTCACGGGAGGCTCGTTGTGTTACCCATGTACAAGAGGTTGGCCAACTGTGGCAGCCCATAGGTGTTCAGCTAAGAACTTGAGAAGTATGTACAACCTTCAGGACCTTAGGCGAAACCCCACAGATCACCCACAACAGCTCATCAGAAAACATTGCTGACCCCCAGACGGGAGTCGGCGCCGGTCTGCTGCCCCTTATCGAACCAGACACAACATCTACGCGAAGCACATGCAAAACACAAGCTCCCATACTCGTTCCAACCGTGGAAAATCAGGGGACCTGTCGCCACCTCACCAGCATGGTGGATGGGTCAGCCAGTCCGTGAAACTCCGCCTTAAGACGGCACCAGGGAATCGAACCCCGCCCACAAACCACAGATCTGGGGAAACCTCAGACTGAGATGAAAACCCCAGATAGACATCTCTCCATCAGAGACAATGTCAGACATTCCCACACCAGAGACATGTCTCACCCCTCAAGGTGTGCTCAGGATTATGTACAATCAAGCTCCCAGCCTGATATCCAGAGACTTAAGCACCCAGCTCTCAGCTTTTAGACAGATAGACCGACTTGACAGTCAGCATTCATGAGCTTCCTCAGTACATTGTACTGGGCTGGGGCCTTGTGTGGCAGCTTTGTCAATGCATCAGCAGGGTTCTCCTCGCCAGGGATATGCTTCAAGTCAACCAAACTGGCCAACTCCTTCAGCAACAAATAATCCAGGTCCCGGCTCCTGGCCAGCTGCTTGTGAACAAACTGGACCATACCCATGCTGTCTGTTAGCAACAACGTCTCCATCTGCAAGGTCCAAGGGGTAACTGAAGCCAGCTCCAGCATTAACTCCTTTATGTACAGGCTGGACTGGATCCCCTCGCATATGGCCCTGCATTCTGCCACATCTGAACTGATACAGACCCTCTTCTGCAGTCTGCTGTACCAGCTGAACAAACTTGCCCTGCTCTGATAAAAAGCAAACAGAGCAGCAGATCTCCCCCTGACCTTGGTAACCTGGCGAGCATCCATGGAACTGTCAACAAAGATCTCCAAGGTGATAGGCTGGGCAAAGTCAATCCCAGACAAAATCAGATCAGGGGTACTCTCCACCAACCGGGCTATGACTCGAGGCTTCTCATCCTCAAGCACCTCATCAGGCATTCTGCTATGGACCATCAAAGACGGACCACAGATGCTGGCAAACCAGGCCCACATGCCTCTCAACTCAGGTCCTGCAGCCTGGGTGATCTTCTCTGGCAAGGCCTTCACAATGGTCTGTTTATAATCTCCTCCAGCCTGAAGCCTGATACTCCACTCCCCGTCCCTCCTGAACAGGGTAGCCTGCATTCCACAGAACACTACAGGCTTGTTGGGCTCCTGCCACAGCTCCTTGCCCAGTGAAAACTTGCCACTGATGACAGGAATAAACTTCTTCAGCCAGGTCGTGGGGGCTAGCAAATGCAGATCATCTCCATGCAAACTAGCATACACTGGCAGACCCTCCCATTGGGCCAGCAGCAAACAGGGATCAACTGAAGACACTCTCAAGCCACACTCACTGATCAGAGCTTCCTGCAGCGTGAGTCTCCAGATGATTGGGCTCGACCTGAGTCCTTCCAGGCCCTTCAGAATAACCAGGAATTGTTGATGCAGCTCCAGCTTCCAGATGGCAGGCACCTCAACACAGTAAGGCTCATCCTGCTTCCACACCCTCCTGGCCACTTCTGGATCAGATTTTAAAAATGCCCTCTTGAAGTCCAGCAGCACTGATGACATAGCTGCTCCCCTGTTCAGCAACCCCACGTAGAGACATAGCAAAATTCTCCATGTGTCGTGTAGCATCCCTGGCGTGTATAGCTCCTCTCCTGGCAGACTCCCCGTGCCGTGATACTCATTCAGGACAGGCCTGACATGGGGCACTGATACCTCATCCACAACCTTCCTCTTCAGCACAAATCTCAAAGCAAGCTTCCTTGATGCTGGGGGACGTCTGTCTGTTGGTGCAGCACACTCAAACTGCAACCACTCCTCCAATGCCTTGGAGAAGGCGAGCTTCCAAGCCTCAAACAAAGTAGGCGAGCTCATCTCTTGGACCAGCTGGTCATATGTCAAAGGAGAGTGTGCAGCAAGGCTCCTGTGAGTTATGCCAATACTGCTGGGGTGCAACACAGCTGGAATCACCAAACTGGCCGCTGGGGGCACCTCCCCTTCATCCCATTTTACACCCTTGACCGGCTTGGCCCTGCACCTGACTGGAAATGTTGTCCTGAAATTTTCTAGGGGAATCATCCCCCAGCCATCTCTTCTCAGAGCTGTAGCTCTGATAGAAATCCCAGGATTGCCCAGAAAATTCTGACCCAAAATCACAGGGCCATCATAGTCCTCTAGGACAAGGAAGGTCACATCCACACCCATGACAGGGGCAGTAACCTCTCCCAACACCCTTAGATGCGTCCTACCACTGAAATCAGACACCCAGGGGCAACTTGGTTCTCCGACCAGCAGTTCTCCTGTATGCTGAGGTCCCATGACAGAAACCTGTGCATTGGTATCTATCTCCATGGCAGCTACCTCAGGTTCATCCAACTGGACAAGCTTGGACACCTTAGGCTCCTTCTTGGCTCTTTGCAAAGCCTGTACAATATCTGATAGACGCACACCCCTAGGCCTGGTGTCGGGCCGTTCCGGAGGTGCAGCCTGTCCGCCTGCTTGCCCAACCACCGTATGTGAAGGTACCCCAGGGGCCGGGCCAGGGTCACCCTGAGGGCTCGATACAGCTGTAGCACCCTGATCAGGAAGCTCCACGTCACCCCCGCCTTGTACACCAGCGGGCACCTGGAAGAGGTCTCCTTGATTACCTCCCCGGGGACGGATCTTTGACCAGGACAGACGGTGCACTGCTTGGGAGCCATCAATGGCCACCCAGCACTTATGGCCAGCGGCTTCTACTCGGGTCACCACCCCATCATGCCAGCTGCCACGTTTCCCTGGAAAGCTTGGTTCCTTCCACACAACAACCTGTTGTCCAACGTTAGGTTCTAGGACACTCCAGCCCTTGTCTTTCTGCCTCAGCTTGAGGAACTTGGCCTCTAGCTTCTCCTTCCATGCCTGCTCAGCATCAGCTGGCAGCATCCTGGTATGCAGCATAAGAGGATTGATGGCAATGTCACCAAAGAACATGGGAGTCCTCAGGTTCAGCCTGTCCTCCACAGAACGTAGCCATGCAGATGTCACAATGGCAGATGACGTCCTTGGAATCCTCTCCACCAGCAGCACAGTCTTGATCTCTTGGATGGCTCTCTCCACCACCCCTTGCTGGCCGTGGCTCTCCCTGGGTGTAATCAGCAACTCTGGAAACTCTGGCAGGTTCTCACAGCACTCAAACTGAATGTCACACTGCAACAACTCCAACCCAGGGTACCTGCTCCTTGTCAACTTCAGAGCAGCAATCAATGTAGGCTTCTCCATGTCAGGCAGGATCTCTAGGGTCTTGTACTTGGTATATCTGTCCACTGCCACCAGCAGCTTCAAACCCCTGATTCTCTGAATATCTACCTGCACATGGCCTGGCTGCAAAATAGGAGTCCTGGCATGAGACTGCTTGGGCTTTCTAGCAACTAGCCTGCACTTGCAAGCTTGAGCAACCTGTTGGCAGATGGAGTACAACTCACTTCCTCCCAGCCGTCTAGCAACTTGCAAAGACTGAGCTGCATGGCCAAACATGGTATGCAACCTTGAGGCAATGTCATACAAGAGAGAAAACCTTTTATTGTCATTATTAGCACTCAAGGTATGTACAGATCCCTTATGTACAGGAGGCACCAGGGTCGTGCCTGTCAGACTGTCTCCAGCCCTATCCTCATCCTGACCATCCTGTGCCAGTCCTGCACGGTCAGAATGCTTCTGAGATCCACCTGGGTCCACATCACCAGGTCCTACCTCAGGCTCAGCACCGCCATGGCGGGCACGTTGGCGAGTAACCACTGCAGCTACAGCTGGCATACTCTCTGTGGTAACCAAGCTTGCCCCATCGTGTCCAATAGGCTCTTTCACTAGAGCATGGGGCTGCCCCTCACTGCTGTCACTAGCAGCTTCATTACACACCCCTGGGGGCACCCTCCAGGGTTCAGGGATGTGTGCAGGCTCAAGTCAATGATCAGCAGCCTTGCCCTTGCCCTTGTCCTGGGATGGACCAGCCTTGTCCTTGCTGCCACCCTGAGCTGGCTTGCTCTGACCTTCCTGCCTCAGGTACGAGGGACACTCATTCCTGAAGTGACCCTTCCCCTGGCAGAAATAACATTCCACCTGACTGATGTCCCGTGAGGTCCCACTGCTGGGCCCAGCCTTGGGAGGACCACCCACCCTCTTGAAGTCAAACTGGGACTGTGGATGTCCCGACTTCGGCGGGGTCCCCCGTCCAGCCCTTCTGTCACGCCCCCTCCTGGACCTTCCTCGACCCCTTGAAGAGGTCTCAGGCCCTCTCGAGGACGCTGGGCCCCCGTGGCCCGATCCCCTCATGGACTTAACCGTGGGTTCAGTGGCCTCCTCATCATTCTGACGAGGGCGCTTACCCCCACGTACTTGCCGCTGAAACACTCATACAACTGGTCCGTCATGGCTGCCCAGCCATGGACCTGTCGCATGTGGATGGTCACATTATCCATGGTGACCGGATCCAGCTGCAGCGACTTGAGAAAGTCGCCCATGGCCATCCGATCTGCGACGAAGAAGCCCTTGGCCATGGCGTCCTCCCTCAGCTTGACGAAGTCTTCAAAGGCGTGGACCACTAGTTGCCCCTTGATGGGCTTGTAGTCCAGGTATTCTTGCTTCAGGTGGGACCCATCTATGGTCCTCTTGTCACTCAGGAACACCTGAGTCGCGTCATAAACGCCGTCCAGGTGTCCCCCGCCGCGTGTCGCTCCCGAACAAACTTGAACAGCCGCCTCGCCGACTGCCGTATGTAGGCACTAGACGCCAGGATGCGAAGCTTGTCACCGTTGTATATCTCCGTGTACAAGTTCATGTCCTCTAACATCCTCTCAGCATCCCGGGGCTGCCAATTGTCCTTGATGGACTGAAACTGGCCTAGCACCGCGTACCCCTCAGCAACGTTGGTCGCTTAGGCGCCGCTTGATCTGCGGCTGGCGCGTGCTGCCCGCCCTGCGATCCTTGGCTCTGATTATCTGGCACCTCAGCCTGGTCTCCCAGCGCCTGGCCGTCCCCGCGTCCATCGCGTCCACCGCGTCCATCGCGTCCATCTCGTCCATCCAGCCCAGCGCCGCGCCGTCCGAAGCCCATAAAGCCCGCTTGTTGGTTGATAGCTCCATCCTCCATGATGGCCTCTGTTCAGATCTGCTACAGCCAGCCAAGTGGCCAAGCAGCAATTAAAGCAATATAAGCTACTGAACAAGAAAGGAAAGTGCCAAGTGTTACCACTCAGGCAAGACCACCACGGCTGGCCCCAGGCGCGTCCTGGTTCTCCTTGTCGCTGTCGTCGTCGCTGTCGCTCACCACAATCAGCTCTGGTACCCTGCTACCTGCTGCGCCGTCGTCGACCCGCTGTCGGCCCGCGATGACTGAATCGTCACCGTTGGTAAAGTAGACAGGTGACAACCCGTCGTTGGCACCTCGCGGATTGTACGTTGGCACCTCGTGGTCGCCAAGTGTCTCGTCGCCTAGCCCAGCGACACCCCCTGCTCCTACCTCAAGGTCACTCTCGTACCCAAGAGGTGCAAACTCCTCCCAACGCGTCACACGAACGCGAAGGGGCGGGGGCAGCTCCTGAAAAGGAACTCTTACTCGCTCTGGAAACCTGCCGACTCTTGTCGCGCGCTGTCCTCCGGCGATGGCTTCCGCTGTCGCCCCGACCTCTGCAAGCCGCCTGTGATGCTCCGCTCCGCGTCGTTCACGCCTAACTGGCCCCGCTGCAACACCCTCGTCGCCGATGCCGCCTGCGAAAGCACGTGGTACTCCCGCGCCCGCTACTGTCGGTACAAACTCGTGTCGCCCTGCGCCAGCTGCTTCCGCAACCTCGCCTCGCCTTGCCGCCAACTCCGTCCGCACTCGCTCTGCTACTGCAGTAATCACCGTCTGGATGCCGACCAACCCGTGAAGCTCCTGCTCAAGGTCGTCGATGCTCCGGTGCTCCGGAATGACGATGGTTTGTACGTGTCGCAGAATTCGCTCCCAGTCTTCGACCTGGTCGTCGACGAATTGCACGAAGCTGCGATTTACAGGCGGACGATCTGCAAGCAATAAAGATAGATCCCGAACGACACGACGTAATTCAGGAGAAATCGAACCCCCAGCAGACTGCCGAAACCGGAAATCCTGCTGCCGTTGTTCCTCCTGCACCATTCACCACCGGACGAGCTCCTCGTCGTCAACGCTGCACACCGCAACCGGCAACGACCCTCCTGGCCGTTCCGCTGAGACTGGTTGTAATTTGAGTTAACTTTCTTCGCACACGCAATGTGAAGGATATGGTTGCAATGCAGCAATGTGTGAATATGGTTGGAAACGGAGCTTTGTTAAATCGGATAATGTTTACAGCGCTCACACACTTGAGGCTTGTACACGCGCTTGCCAAGTCAAGGCACAACACGTGAGGCGGGCTCGCAAGAGATGCCCATTTGGCACTGGCCTATTGTTTATATACTTGTGCACTGTGCTTGCTAGTCCTGAGCAGCCTAGGAGGCCTGCTCAGTAATAACACCCCCGGTACAGTATTCACTACCTGTACAGCGCCCAGTTCCTATACAGTAGGTCTGCCATACAGGCACAGTGACCACAGAGTACAGTCACCACAGTGATTATTGCATCTGCACCTAGAAGTCCAGGACTAAGCCTGCGGTACCAACAGACCACAGGTTAAGGTTCCTATTTCCTGCGTACGACGTATTAATCCAATACCGTCGTAGGTACAGCACCTAATTCCTGTCAGCCCAGGAATTACTGTCGACCCCATATGTCGTCGGCAAATATTCACGTCCGACTTAGAAGAACAGCCGGCTCTCGCTCGCGCGCGACCGGGAAGTCGGAACGCCATAACTTTCTTGATACTTGTCGGAATGAACTCGTTCCGGTGCCGCTGGAATCGCAGAGATATGCCGAATCAGGATCACGCCAATGCGCTTGGCGTTAACTCCTACCTCAGGCTCAGCACCGCCATGGCGGGCACGTTGGCGAGTAACCACTGCAGCTACAGCTGGCATACTCTCTGTGGTAACCAAGCTTGCCCCATCGTGTCCAATAGGCTCTGTCACTAGAGCATGGGGCTGCCCCTCACTGCCGTCACTAGCAGCTACATTACACACCCCTGGGGGCACCCTCCAGGATTCAGGGATGTGTGCAGGCTCAAGTCAATGATCAGCAGCCTTGCCCTTGCCCTTGCCCTTATCCTGGGATGGACCAGCCTTCTCCTTGCTGCCACCCTGAGCTGGCTTGTGTTTAAAATACATGAATGGGTTGAATGTCGTTTATTGATGAATTTATTACGAGAGACATGGCATGAGAGACGATACTTTAGGTATGGCCCACATCGTATTTTTATAGGCAGAAAAGAGGTACTGCCAGATGGCAAACAACCAAAGAACCATCGCCAGATTCTTGAATATTGTTTGTATGATTGCCAAATGTCAAACTGTCAAGACAACCGTTTGTATGATTGCCAGATGTCATCTGTAAAATCAACCCTGATATAATGCATGGAATCTCATCCAGTAAAGTGACACCTGTCCATGGAATAAAGAATCACTGTCCATGTAACGTAGTGACATAGCTGCTGGCATACTAGTTGAGAACCGTGTACTATAACAAAAAACACACACAACAAAGATTAGTATCTTGCTAAGTACTGATTCAAAAAAGTCAGTAAAAATATCAGCACGTAGCTAATAAAACACACTCCAAGAAATCACAAACAACACACAAAAGATCCACCTGCCCAGAATAGAAATAATTCAGGCATGTGGCCACTGGGAATAATTAATTAATTCCCAAACACCCCCCTTGGCAACTGCCTAAAGAGGGAAACACTCTAGTAGTGCTAGTACTATGTCCCAGTTTATATTCACCTATCAAACTAGTAACCATTTCCTAGCGGTCATTGCACTCAGGGCTAAGGACCTTTACAACTAGGACTAGGGCAGGTGATTGCTACGGGCCACCCCCCTCAAACACATGCCCCGTAGTGAGCGGGCAATAGGCTTTAAGGCAGAAGCATACCGGTACAAGGTGGTTTTTGGCTGACCACGAACCAAAAAGACTAGTCACGACGGGACTAGTGCACTACGTAGACTACCTACGCCGAGGTGGCCACGACGGGGCCACTATATGCAGCGGGTCACGACGGGACAACGCTGAATTAAAGTGTGCTTTTTGACATAGGGCTTAGCAACAAAACCCGAAGAGATGCTTTTTTACGGTTCAGCAATAACCGACGAAAAGATGGAAAACCGGCTGAAAAATTTAAAATGCAAATGTGGACGGCATTTCCGGTGCCTCCATTGTCGAGGTGCCCATGAGAGGATTGGTTTCCGTAAAATGCACGGCGCCGCCGTTGGGCCGGGGGCGACGCTCCGGATACTTGGTCCAGCAGCGCTCGGCACGGTGGCCAGGGCGCTTGCAATGGCTGCACACCGGGCGAGTTGCAAATGCTTGGCCCGGTGGGAGCTCGCCTTCGTCGCGAGAAGTCGCAGCCGAGCCGGCGGGCGCAGTCGATCCGGCTGGGCGGTCCTTGAGCTGGTCAGCGGCTTGGAGGAGGAGGACGCGTGCGTCAGTGAGAGAAATGTCATCACGCACAAAAACTGCAGCGACAAGTGGACGATATTTGGCCGGGAGGCCATCCAGCAGATTCTGGACGAATTCAGTCTCAGGCAGCGTCCCCCCCAGCTTTAAGTACTCGCGGTAGCGTAGTTCATGTTCCGTCAAGTACAGGCCCATGTCGCCGTCCTCAGCCAGCTCGCAGCGGTGTAGCTGACGACGGAGCTCCTGCTTGTGAGACCGGGTATGCCGTGGCTGGTCATACACGGCATCCACGAGCTTGAACGCCACGCTGCCATGACGAGGCTCAGCTTGATCAGCAACGGTAAGCGCCTGACCGTCCAGGCGCGAACAAAGTGCAGCAAAAAGAATGCGGTCTTGTCGGTCGTTGACGTCGTCACCGTGCAGCACACTCAGCATGGTGAATGCTCCCGCGACAGATTTGAAGCGAATTTTAAACGCAGGGTAGTCGGCAAGTCTGGTACCGTTGAAAATAGGAATTCCGCTGACGGCACTAATGAGGGCCGTCTCCTTGAGTGCGTTCGCCATTTACGACGGATAAAATTTTAGACGCCAGGTAGGGTTTCAAGAGACTCTCGATTTCCGATAAGCTTGACGATTAGAATCGAAATACAGCTCCTTGCCACCGGATAATGATTTTGGCAGGAGGAACGTAAACAGAACTCAGAGAACTCTCAGGATAAAATCCTGGTTTCTCGAATTGCTCGTAGCCAACGGGATACGCAATCACAGGTTCTTCGGCGACAATGACGCCTTGTTCCGGCTGTCCGAAAAAGTCTTCGAGATCGTCAAGTACGTCAAAGTCCCAAGGACGATTGACAAAATCGTCATCAGGCAAAAAATCATCATCGTTTGCAAAAGTAGGAGAATCTGCCATGAGGAGAAACGGTGATCGAACATCCTCCCGATACCATGTTTAAAATACATGAATGGGTTGAATGTCGTTTATTGATGAATTTATTACGAGAGACATGGCATGAGAGACGATACTTTAGGTATGGCCCACATCGTATTTTTATAGGCAGAAAAGAGGTACTGCCAGATGGCAAACAACCAAAGAACCATCGCCAGATTCTTGAATATTGTTTGTATGATTGCCAAATGTCAAACTGTCAAGACAACCGTTTGTATGATTGCCAGATGTCATCTGTAAAATCAACCCTGATATAATGCATGGAATCTCATCCAGTAAAGTGACACCTGTCCATGGAATAAAGAATCACTGTCCATGTAACGTAGTGACATAGCTGCTGGCATACTAGTTGAGAACCGTGTACTATAACAAAAAACACACACAACATAGATTAATATCTTGCTAAGTACTGATTCAAAAAAGTCAGTAAAAATATCAGCACGTAGCTAATAAAACACACTCCAAGAAATCACAAACAACACACAAAAGATCCACCTGCCCAGAATAGAAATAATTCAGGCATGTGGCCACTGGGAATAATTAATTAATTCCCAAACAGCTTGCTCTGACCTTCCTGCCTCAGGTACGAGGGACACTCATTCCTGAAGTGACCCTTCCCTTGGCAGAAATAACATTCCACCTGACTGATGTCCCGTGAGGTCCCACTGCTGGGCCCAGCCTTGGGAGGACCACCCACCCTCTTGAAGTCAAACTGGGACTGTGGATGCCCCGACTTCGGCGGGGTCCCCCGTCCGGCCATTCTGCCACGCCCCCTCCTGGACCTTCCTCGACCCCTTGAAGAGGTCTCAGGCCCTCTCGAGGACGCTGGGCCCCCGTGGCCCGATCCCCTCATGGACTTAACCGCAGGTTCAGCTGCCTCCTTGTCCACTTGACGTGGGCGCTTACCACCTACGTACTTGCCGCTGAAACACTCATACAACTGGTCCGTCATGGCTGCCCAGCCATGGACCTGTCGCATGTGGATGGTCACATTATCCATGGTGACAGGATCCAGCTGCAGCGACTTGAGAAAGTCGCCCATGGCCACCCGATCTGCAACGAAGAACCCTTTTGCCATGGCGTCCTCCCTCAGCTTGACAAAGTCTTCAAAGGCGTGGACCACTAGCTGCCCCTTGATGGGCTTGTAGTCCAGGTACTCTTGCTTCAGGTGAGAACCATCTATGGTCCTCTTGTCACTCAGGAACGACCTGAGTCGCGTCATAAACGCCGCCCAGGTGTCCCCTGCCGTGTGTCGCTCCCGGACGAACTTGAACAGCCGCCTCGCCGACTGCCTTATGTAGGCACTAGACGCCAGGATGCGAAGCTTGTCACCGGTGTAGATGTCCGTGTACAAGTTCATGTCCTCTAACATCCTCTCGGCGTCCCGGGGCTGCCAATTGTCCTTGATGGACTGAAACTGGCTGAGCACCGCGTACCCCTCAGCAACGGTCGGCCGCCTCGGCGCTGCTTGGTCTGCAGCTGGCGCGTTCTGACCGCCCTGCGATCCTTGGCTCTGATCATCTGCCAGCGCAGCCTGGTCTCCCAGCGCCTGGCCGTCACCGCGCCCATCGCGTCCATCGCGTCCATCACGTCCATCACGTCCATCCATCCCAGCGCCGCGCCGCTCGTAGCCCATACCGCGCCCCCGTTGGTCAATAGCACCCTCACTCATGATGGCCCCTGTTCAGATCTGCTACAGCCAGCCAAGTGGCCAAGCAGCAATTAAAGCAATATAAGCTACTGTCAGCTGAACAGGAAAGGAAAATGACAAGTGTTACCACTCAGTCAAGACCACCACGGTCACCCCCGGGCGCGTCCTGGTTCTCCTTGTCGCTGTCGCTGTCGCTGTCGCTCACAACAATAAGCTCTGGCACCCTGCTACCTGCTGCGCCGTCGTCGGCCCGCTGTCGGCCCGCGATGACAGAGTCGTCACCGTTAGCGTAGTAGACAGGTGACAACCCGTCGTTAACACCCCGCGGATTGTATCTTGGCACCTCGTGGTCGCCAAGCGCCTCGTCGCCTAGACCGTCGACCCCCACTGCTCCCACCTCAAGGTCACTGTCGTAACCAAGAGCCTGGGCGAACTCTTCCCAACGCGTCACTCGAACGCGAAGGGGTTGGGGCAGTTCCTGAAAAGGAACCCTTGCTCGCTCCGGAAACCTGACGACTCGTGCCGCACGCTGTCCTCCGGTGATGGCTTCCGCAGCCGCCTCGACCTCTGCAAGCCGCCTGTAGCGCTCCGCCCCGCGTCGCTCACGTCGAACTGGCCCCGCTGCAACACCCTCGTTGCCGATTACGCCTGCGAACGTACGTGGTACACCCGCACCCGCTGCTGCCGGTACGAACTCGTGTCGCACTGCACCAGCTGTCTCCGCAGCCTCTCCTCGCCTAGCCGCCAACTCCGCACGCACCCGCTCAGCTAATGCTGTAATCACAGTCTGGATACCGACCAAACCGTGAAGCTCTTGCTCGATGTCGTCGATGCTCCGGTGCTCCGGAATGACGATGGTTCGGACGTGCTGCAGAATTCGCTCCCAATCCTCGACCTGGTCGTCGACGAATTGCACGAAGTTGCGATTATGTAACAGGTGGACGATCTGCAAGCAATAAAGATAAATCTCGAACCACACGACGCAATTCAGGCGAAATTGAACCACCAGCAGACTGCCGAAACCGGAAATTCTGCTGCCGTTGTTCTTCCTGCACCATTCGACACCTGACGAGCTTCTCGCGTCGTCAACGCTGCACGCAGCAAACAGCAACGACCCTCCTGGCCGTTCCGTCGAGACTGCTTGTAATTTGAGTTAACGTTTTTATAAACGCAATGTGTAGGATATGGTTGCAATGCAGCAATGTGTGAATGTGGTTGGAACGGAGCTTTGTTAAAATTGGATAATGTTACAGCGCTCACACACTTGAGGCTTGTACACGAGTTTGCCAAGTCAAGGCAACACACGTGAGGCGGGCTCGCAAGAGATGACCAATTGGCACTGGCCTATTCTTTATATACTTGTGCACTGTGCTTGCTAGTCCTGAGCAGCCTAGGAGGCCTGCTCAGTAATAACACTCCCGGTACAGTATTCACTACCTGTACAGCGCCCAGTTCCTATACAGTAGGCCTGCCATACAGGTACAGTGACCACAGAGCACAGTCCACAGTGACTATTGCATCTGCACCTAGGACTAAGCCTGCGGTACCAACAGACCACAGGTTAAGGTTCCTATTTCCTGCGTACGACGTATTAATCCAATACCGTCGTAGGTTCAGCACCTAATTCCTGTCAGCCCAGGAATTACTGTCGCCCCCATATGTCGTCGGCAAATATTCACGTCCGACTTAGAAGAACAGCCGGCTCGCGCTCGCGCGCGACCGGGAAGTCGGAACGCCATAACTTTCTCGATACTTGTCGGAATGAACTCGTTCCGGTGCCGCTGGAATCGCAGAGATATGCCGAATCAGGTACACGCCAATGCGCTTGGCGTTGACTCACGCTGCCCTCTAGGGGAGCTGTCTGGCGTGCCTCCCACGGGTTTGCACACGCGGGCGCTTCCCCACTGGGGGGGGCTCGTTGTCCTCTATGACCTGGGCCCACTTGGCCTTGTCCATATCATCTTCTTCCAAATCACGGAGAGGCCTAGGCCCCCCATGTCCTCTACTAGCTGTTCTTTGAAGGTGCGGGCCTTGCGGCGTCTAACATCACTAAGCCCGGCCCATGTCCGGAGGTGCCGACCAGGCTGAGCTGGTCGCAGTCCTGCGGGGGGGCCACGTGAGGTGTCTACCTGGTTGGTGCGAGCTAGGTGCCCTACTAGCTGCAGGCGTCGCTGCTTAATGGTGCTGGTGATATATGGCATGCCCTGGTACAGGTCCTCATTGCGGACATGAGCAGCATATCCTACTTTGAAAATGGAACGCAGCATGTTGGTGACCGCGCCGTCCAGCTTGCGGGCCAGGTCGGCGGTGAGGGTCCACGTCTCGGCCCCATACGTGAGAACAGGAAGGACGAGGACCTTGAACAGGTCCTGTTTCTCGATCTTGCCCAGGGGCTTGCGCCACAGGGCCCGGTACTGGCGTAAAGCGTGCCAGGCGAGGGAGATGCGATGGTCCACATCGACCTCGCAGCTGGGGAGCAGGCTGCCCAGCAGCTTGACGCGGTCCCGATACAGGACTTGAGAGCCGTCGAGGAGATACTGTAGAGGGGCGGCGGTGAGTGGGTGAGCCCAACCGCCAGGGCCTCTGTCTTCTTGCTGACCTCAAGCCCCACTGCACGGGCCTCGATAGCCAGGCAGTCAAGCCATGTCTGCACGTGCCCAGTGTCCTCGAAGAGGGTGATGTCGTCCGCGTAGATGATGTCGGCCAGCCGAATCTCCGTGTCCGCACCGCCATGCCAGAATTTGTTAGCAACCTGCACCGTGAATTTGCGGTGGATCCAGAATTGCGCTCTGACCGACTCCGTGAAACGCAATCTGGTCGCGAACTGTCGCAGTTACCTGAACGATACTCACAGGTGCAGGGCACACCTCAAGGAGCTGTTGACTAATCAGACACACGTCTCCAAGGAAGGGAGTGCGGTGGAGGTGCCTCGAGTGGCCATGGTGGTAGAGCAACAAAAGGAGATCTTCTGCTACAACTGTGGACAGCCTGGGCACACTCGCCGTACGTGTAAGGGTAAGACTGTCGCTGCCCCTGCATCCCTTCCTCCTTGCACTGTTTGTGGCAAAACTAACCATCTGGCTAAGGATTGCCGCTTTCGCAAGTGCAAGCTCTGTGGTGTCCTTGGTCACTCTGCCCCTGCCTGCAGGAAGAAGAGACGAGCTGAGCCCCAGGATACCCAGGCGGAGATGCTCAAGCTGCTGCAACAGATTTCTCAAAGCCTCAAGAGCGACGCTTCCCGTGATGGTGGCAGCCTCCAGGGCAAGAAGAGGAAGCAGCAGCAGAAAAACTAGAAGATCCTCTCTGTTTATATAATCCTTACAACGTCCTTAGGGAAGTTAGTGAGGATGATTTGGCAGAGAAGGCCTGCCAGGTGGTATAGGAGCTCCAGCAGTAGTTCCTACAGACCGTAGAACTGCCCAAGTGTGCAGGGATAAGAGTGCCCCTGTTTGTGGCACCCACGTACAGAGTGCCCCTGTTTGTGTTGGAACCAAATCCATGCTATGTTTAAAAGGACTACCCCAGTGAGGACTCTACTGACTGTAGTAAACAACGCATGTGGATCTGCTCCTGTTTGTAGACAGATGCCTCATAGTGTTGTCAATGCAGATGCCCAAGTGTGCAGAATACCTGTGTACAATACATGTGGTGCTGCTCCTGTTTGTAGCCAAGCACCCATTAATGTTGTTGACAGTCAAGCTCCTAAGAGCAATAGTCCTGTTAATATTGATAATACAACTTTGGACTCTTGCTCTGCCAGGAATGTGGATGCCCAACCATGTCCTGAAGAGCCACTACCTAATGATTGTATTAATCTTAGGATTTTGGCTAAGAGTTTGCATGATGCATGTGGTCATGGCAACAATGCCATGAGGCTTATACAAGCCATTAATAACAGGGCCCTCTGGCAAGCGTATCAAGATGTCAGAGAGCACTGTGTGTGCCAACTATGTGCTAATAAGCCTCCTAAACGTCATGCTAAACATCCCGCAGATGGTAGGGGTAATATCCAGGCTGATATCCTCTACTTCACCAATTACAGGCAGTTGCCTTATTTGGTGGCTGTGGATGAATGGTCAGGCTACATTGCAACTGAACCTATGGCAGCTGAGGATGAAAATACCCTCCATGCTGCTGTCCTTATTATTCTACAGAAGTTTGCAGTAATTCACAAAAGTTGCAAATGGATTTGCAGTTTAACTGCCTGACTAAATATTCAGATCTGCCCTTCCTGAAGATTGTGGGTCGCGAAGACCACCAAGCTCAAGCTAGGCAAGGTTGACAGATTTATACAGGAGCTTAAGAAGTTGGTCATGTCTGGAGATTATCCAGAAATGTTCAAACAAACTTTTTCTATTGATCAGGTGTTTAGTAGGTGCTGCAAAAGTGGAAAACACCATGAACAACCGTTTTCATGCTTTTACGGTGCATGGTGTTCCATGGCTGGTCTCACCTCGTGGGCTGGCAGGTGGCCTCTACCCTGATGAAATAATGCAAGCATGGAGTAACCAGAGGTGGGCACAGTATGCTCATCTTTGTGAAAAGGACAAGCAGAGAGGAGAGATATCACAATTTAATGTGGGAGACCAAGTGTTCTTCCATAAAGAGAATGCTCCTGGTAAACGTGGTTATTGGCAGGGTCCAGGGACCATAGCCTCAGCAGTTGACCAGGAGATGAAGACTGCTGATGTGGTATGGAATGGTACCACTTATCATCTGGCTTGGAACAGATTGAAGAGAGATCCAATGAGCGAAAAACTTGATCAAGTAAATCCCCTGATGGATATAGCCCCGGGAAGAGTGGCATCTGGATCTCCCAATCTGACTTCCTGTCCACCTTTGGCCAGTGAACAGGCTGGACTCCAACTACCAGAAAGGGCGGCCTCCCATTAACTGGAGCCTACTACTCAGCAAGCTCAGCCTAGGACATTGACTGGGATATCACAGGATGATATATTTGAAGCTGACTTGTTGGTTAAAAGGGTGTCTGATCAGCACCGGAAGCTCCGGCCGTTGGAACATGGGCTCGAGACCCCTGGGCAGGTGGATAACATGTTTCAGTCTGAACAGCCAAGGCACGGATTCAATTACCCCATGGTAATAAGCCAATGCCCTTGGAGACTGATGGAAAATAACCCGTCCAAGGAAGACAAGCTGAGGTCGAGGGGTTGTCCAAGTTGAACACTCAGCTAGGCAAGAGGGGCAATCTTCAAGAGCTCAGAGATATTGTAAAGAGGCTCAAGCCTTCACGAAAGATTGCCACAATCACTTCTCTTCCAGAGAAGGGCATGGACCTTGATGGCTTTGATGTTGATACCAATTAAGGCAGAGGTCTCTGTCACCTCACCCTTTAATGCATTATTGGACAAATATTCCCCTGCACCTATAGTCAATGGACTAATGTCCAAGACTTTGGTGGCACTACCAGTTATCAAGTTCTTGGGGATATTACTGTCCCATTTTTGGGTGAATACTTGACACTTTGTGTCATTGATGGCTATAGAGGACCCACTCTCATTGGCCAGCCATTCTTGGTGACCCCGGGAGTTACCATTGTTGATGGGCCTAATGACACAAAGCAACTTTTAAAAGCACATTGTGACCCAATTCCTCTGGGACCTAACTTCAGGTGTTCCTTGCCTCTTGAAATGTTCCAGAAACCGAATTGGATGACCGCCTGTGTCGGTTCAGTAATAAAAGGAGCTGAGTGGGGAAAGGATCTTCCCCCTGCTTCTGAGCTGGTGGAACCTGCCCAGCTCAGTGTGACTTCTCTTGGTCTCACAAAAAGGTCATTTGCTGCTCACAGCCCTTTGTCCTTTGATGATGTAGACCTTGATTGTCACACGTTCGCTGGCCTTGAGGCATGGCGACAAGCATTGGCGCGTGCTCCAAGAGTGGCAAACGCTGGATGTTTTTGAAGGCATTTCAGAACCTCCACCCAATGGTCAAATGCTTCAGTTGCGTTTTGTGTGCAAAATGAAGAGAAGGCTCAATGAGCCTCCTGTACCAAACGCACGTCCAGTTGTAACCCAGTTCCATGGTACTGCAGACTATGATAAGGAGGAGTTGTATACTCCTGTTCTGTCACATCCTGTTCGCAGGCTTCTCCTTATACTCTGTACCTTGGTGCTATGGATTATAGCTTGGATTATGGAGCAGAGATTGATGATTTCACCAGAGCATTTCTGCATGGTGATCCTCAGGTGGCTCAGGCCACTTGGCAATCTCAACGACCCTGTTGTGTCAAAACCCCAGCATGCTGGTTAGCTGAAGTAGGTTATCCCTACATGCAGCCTAAAGTGGGCTGGGAAGGGCTGGTCAGTAGTCCAGTCATTTGGTATAAGACCATTGCTCCTGCCATCCAGGATCGAGAGATGTCAGATGCAACAATCTCATCTTGCTTATTGTCTCTTTGTGGGTCAATCCAAGGGACAACCCACCTGGGCTACCCTGCATGGGGATGATATGCAACGCATTGGTCCAAAGGGATGGTTAAATGAGACCTACAAAAGGCTCAATGACAAATCACCCATTGGCACCAGAGCATGGTTTACCAAGAACAGCCAAATACCTTATTGTGGCATTGGCTGTACCCTTTTCCAAGATGATAAAGGATGGCATCTGAGACTGCGACCGGCTAAAGGGTATAAAGAAAAGATGATTAATTAGTTACCCAAGAGAGTAACTGAGGAGAATGCCCCTAGCTACGGTTAAAGGTCAACTGGGTTGGTTGGCTGCCACAACCAATCCTGACCTGGCAGTACAAAGCAGAATGCCAGATTCTGTTGTCATAGGAGAAGGAAGGAGGCGTCTCGAAACATGCCTCAATGAATCTCCTGATCTGGTATTATCTGGAGTAGACTGGCACAAGCGTATCCTCATTGACGCCTACACAGATGCTAGCCAAGAGTCTAGATCTGCCAATAAGATTGGTGCCATGCTGAGCCGGATGTTTAATCACCATCAGGAATGAAGGCAGACAGCCCTCGTTGGTATACTGGTCCAGTAACCTTCAGAGAAGGCGGTTTGCTGGGATTGACACTGCAGAATTCATGCAGGGCATATGCCATGTGCATTCGCGACGTCATATACATAAGAGAACTGCTCTTATGGTGTCTGAGTCAGATAAGACCTCAACCTGTGATTGATGTCAGGGTTTATTGTGATAATAAGCCCGTGGTCTCTTTCATCAAGAATGAGAGGGCCACTACTACTGACTTAGACTACCTTGTGGCAAAGGAACTATCCAGCCACTGTGTGACTGTACATCTGCCAGGACACTCAAATCCTGCTGATGCTATGACCAAGCTTCCACGGCTGGCCCCTAATGCATGGATACCAGCTGTTAAGGTCCATCATGGCTGGGAATCCCTTGTCATAAGGAGTAATCTGGGAGCCTGAGCCTAATGCTCCATCTGTAGGTTTTTATTTCCCCCTGGAGGTTTTGTCCTCTCCTGGAGAGGAGGTTTTACTTCAGATTTGGGTTTTCCCTACATGCAGCAGATTACACCAACCATGCAATGATGATATGCAAACTCCAGAAGACCCAAGTGAGTCCCCATCTTCCTTGCATGTGAAAGTGAGCTCAGTGGCCAGGTGCGGCCGAACATCAACGAATACATCTAAGCCACATCACTTTCACAAAGGAAAGAATGGCTGGAGTTGGTTGGAGATCCATCTATAGGGTCCTCATGGGTCCTCAGAGATAGAGGATCTAGCTAGTACAGCCGATTACTATACAATATACTTTATTGTAGTATTGGACCAATGGCTGTACTTCACTAGTATCAGCCAGTGGGATGACGCCACGTATATATTATGAGGGCGTCTCCCAGGCAGGCCTCCACGTCACCGGCTGGTGTAGGGCCGGTGTAGTCCTGTCAAGAGGACTGAGCCGACTATCGTCCAATCATATGCGCATCTGCCTTGGTACCTTCTAGAGGATTCTAGAAGTATCTAACACGCGGCATGCACTGATCATGAACTACATGGAATGCATGTCCACGTAGGATATTCAGTAAGACTGATGAAGGTGCCAAGCGCAACAGGTTCTTATGCGCAATGAAGGAGAAGGAAGGAACAACAACAATAACGTATGAGACCAATAAAGACAACGTTCATTCTATGCTTTCTGATTTCCATCGCATTCCGTTTATTTGCAAGTTACTCTTTATTAATAAACAGGCCCCTTTCCATCTCCATGTCGCACCGTGCGAGCATGATCGGGATGCAAGGTCAGTCGCCAGGCACGCCACGGTCAACCCTCGACCCGCCAATTTTCCAGCCTCACTCGCCTCTTGGCCCGCCTTGAGCGGGACGAGGCTCAGTCGACACGCCGGCGACCCCAGCCAGGACGGAGAGGACGCATATCTGCCCTGAAAGAAAGACTCCATGCGTTGAAAAGCATTAACCCCAATCGCCACCCCTTTCCCCCCCCACCCCCTCCACCCCCACCCCCACCTCCAGCACTACCCTTCTCCACCCCCACCTCCAGTCACACCCCCCCGCTAATCGGGCAACGACCCATTCTTGCGGTTTTGCTAGCTTTAACCCTTAAATGGTACTCAGTCCGATTTGAAGGACTGAGTTTTTCTCAGTCATAAAAATCGGACCGAGTTTGTGGCAGAACTATAGTAGCTATAAATCTAGCAGACTTTTGAATATTCTGTTTGGACCAGATTCGAGATCTAGATTTGTACTTTCACGTACACCCCTGGTTTACTACTTTTGGACACCTGGACAGGGACCTACGGTCAAGGAAAGTAGGGGGGGTACCATGGCCAAACGAGGACGACGTGAATAAAAATTATTCACGTCCGCTGCTGATGGTGGCACAAACCACTGACTTGGGCGAGAGCATATGGCTTGACGAATTCGACTGAAACTGTGTAGGCATCATCCCTAGTTCTTTTAAATGCTATATGCGTAGCCGTGCAACATTTACAAATGCCTAGATATGTCTCGAGGTTATGTGGCGGCGCAGTAGTCGCGTGAGCGGCCAGGCGATGACAGTGCAAGCTCTACTTGTTGCTCGGCAGAAAATGTTCGGATTTTTGCGCATGGATGAGTTAGTTACGTCGTTCCTAGCACAGTTGATCATCAATGGCGGCCAGGACATGCTTGCAGCTACGTTCGTGGGGGGGGGGCGTGCTAGCTCCTGCAAACAAGGTAATCTGCGGTTTCGACCAGGTACGTTTGAGCCTTTTATCATGTCTCAGTGACCGCGCATGTGTCATCACTATACTTTTCGTCCGAGGGTAGTAAAAATGATCCGAGGCGTAAATTACGAGGTCTTATCTTACTACCTAGATACGAGGCGTGAGATCCCACGCCGTAATCATTACTACCTATCATCCTACGTAGTAATTTTACTAGCCGTAAGTAAGAGTAACGTTACGACTGCACATCTTTGGTAGTACATTACCGACAGAGTAAATTACCGCGACGGGTCTTGGTTGGTAATCTACCACCTGTAGATTAGGTGCCAGTGATCCGATGCTGTAAGATACGTTTCAGTAAGTTACTTCGGGGATCTTTGCCTGTACACGGCCAGATGGATAATTATATTGTAATGGAGAAGTGGGAGAACGTGCGTGTCTATTAGCAAATGCAGCGAAATATAAAAATGTAGTTATCAGCCTTTTTCGCCTATTCAGCAGTTGTCGTTGTCGGCCGTTGTCATTAAGCGGCTATAGATTATGTGTGCTGGGGCCGGTGAAAAGACGCTAGCAAAGTTCGTCTGAATGGCGTCCAATAGAGGGGATTTTATTCTTAGTGGATTGTTGGACGAGGAGAAGGCGAGGTTGCTGGCGGAGAATGCGAAAGAGCAGAGGGAAGCAGCGGAAGCCGTGCGTGGAAGATGAGGTAACGGGATGGAGTGTGGGCCCTGGCTTCTGGTTATGAAATGATGGCGGTTGCAGGCCAGCCGTGCTCGCTGGTAATGGGTGCGTGGTGTTGAAATCCAAGTTCTGCGCGTATTCTGTTTTTTGGTCAATGATTGAAGGGATGTCGCCTTGTTTTATTTTTGTGCATCTGCGTCCCGTCGTGACTGCCTCGTCATGGACGCCCAGGGGTAGAAGTTCGAACGAGGGAATGATTTTTCAAACGCCTGGATATGTTATGATAGTACGAATAAATGGTAATGGGTAGAGGCGGCCAAAATTTTGTTGGAAGTGTGCCAACGCCGCACATACGACTTGAACAACCCTAGGTATCTTAGGAAAAGGAAACACGGATACGTCGGAGTGGAGGAAGAGGAAGACGATGACGATGGTGAAGACGGAGAGGTTTACAATGGAGGCCTTGAGAATGGGGAGACATTGAAGCAGGAGAGCAGGGTAGCGGTGAGTGGCCCGTCATGAATTACATTGTGGTTGCAGTTGTTAGCGAGGCGTGTTGATTGCTTCTTGCCGCGGGTAATCGCTAGCGTGCATAACCTTCTTTTTTCAACAGGTGTTCTGGTGCATTGACTGCCGCAAAGCAATTCATGGGACTGATTATGTGCCTATCATGCCGTTTGGGAATCATACATTGCCAACATTTCGTGTTTAGAAGGCGCGCCTTCAGAAGCATATTCAGCACCGCACGAGCCAGGTGCTGAAGGCGTGCTTGGAGAGGAAGGGGTATAAAGTGCGCATGACCGCATCGAAGAAGAAGAAGCAGCAGGAATCGGGCAAGACCATGATAACCGAGCCAGGATTGGCTTTCGTGCATGCAGTACATGGTGCGGCGCAGGCAGTGAATGCTGCATCGATTGCAGCGGTGCAGCCTGTGGCCATGGCGGTGCAGGGCGCGGGTCCTGAAGTGTGGGCGTTGGCGAAGCAGATTCACGATGCTGTCATGGCCACGTTGTGAAGCCAAGGAATGGGTGTTGGTTCCAGTCAGGTGCCTCGCCCGGAGGAAGCTTTTCTGCTGTAAGCAGAGGTGCGGCATCAAGCATTTGCAATCGCCATGAGA
Organism: Mesostigma viride; assembly: GCA_009746045.1. Taxonomy (NCBI): domain Eukaryota; kingdom Viridiplantae; phylum Streptophyta; class Mesostigmatophyceae; order Mesostigmatales; family Mesostigmataceae; genus Mesostigma; species Mesostigma viride. The sequence goes on along the minus strand of RPFO01001739.1, from coordinate 29,643 downwards.
GCAGTGGAGATGTCAGCGGCATGAAGCATTTGCAATCGCCATGAGAGCAGTGGAGATGTCTGCGGCATTGGGAGATCTGCAGACAATTGCAGGAGGACATTGTGCGGTACGCTTGTAGGGTGTAAGCTGTGTTGTTCCGCTCGCTAATGGACATGTGCCCCTGTAACCTCTTCCAGGCTAGTATCTGCTATCCACCTCTTCAGGCTTGAAAAGTAAATTGCTGTACGGTTCACAATTGGCATGGCTTGACATGCACGCGTCCTTGACTGTGGTCTGCATGGGTTTGGGGTTTAGCGGTTTACATCAGACTCTGCTGTGTATCTGCTTAATCAGCCGACGTGTCACATGGGGACAGCAACGGCGCTGGGATGCAGCCCGGTGTGAATGCGAGTAAGGTACGCGCTGGCATGCATGGCGGATGGGGCGTGGAAGCCACGACCCACGTTTTTGTGTGTGCACGGGGGGCTAGGGGGCAAGTCGTTGTGTTGCTGCCATCCATATGGCCATGGATATGCGGGAAGCTTTCCCTGTACCCATACTTAATGATGCATGGACTGGTTGTGACAGCCAAGGGTTTAGCTGTCGTGGGTTTGCTGAGTGATCATGGCAGTCTGCTAGGCTGGTGCTAGAACAGCCATAGCGCGGTTACTGCTATGTCTTGCCCGTGCTAACTGATGCTGCAGCCATGCGTGGAGCGCGAATCGTCCCGTGAGGAGAAGGAGGAGGCGGGGCCGGTGCACCCATGGGCAGGGCCGGAGAAGAAGGACGCGGAGCACCCAGTGTGGGAGAAGGAGAAGGCGGGGAAGCACTGAAGCTCCACCCCATGTCAGGCCTCTAGTATAGGTGCCAGTTAACTAAACCCATGCACGTGCAGGTTGTAGCTCAGAATGTATTTAAAATCATATGCCCCTTTTCAGGTATATGTGTAACAGTGACTCCCAACGGATATATGTTCCTAATTTATTAAATTCTTACTGAATAATTGTTGTCTTTATGAACCCATGAAGAGCAAAGCCCGGTGGGGAGTACATGTAACGCATTACCACGAGAAGGGGTCCCCACACCGCATTTCTTCGCTCTCTGTTCCTATGCAGAACAAGAAGAGGTGGAAGACCAATGTCCCGGCTCACACGCCAGCCCATGTGGGTAAGCCCCCTCCCCCAAAGCGGAAGGGGCGCTTTGGGGAGAAGTGTAGTGAGGATTTTGTAGACTAGATAGCTTAGAGTTAGCTTATTTCGATGTTGCGGCTTGACCCACCTCTACCCATTCAGCAAGGAATATGCATGTGCTGCATGATCTCCCAACGGAGGCATGTTATAATTTTATTTGATTCTTTAATGTAGTGTCTTGGGGCATGATGCAGATGAGATTTGTAACTTCCGTGTAATTATGTTTCTAAAGAGATTAGCATAGTACTCTAAACATGCCCATGCGCATGACACGCAAGTACTAACTTACTTACACCAGACCTGGCAATAAACAAGCATTGATGGGATGGACCCAGCGATACATAATGGGCGTGCATGCGTAAAAAATATACACTATGCATGGCCCAATGGGCATGCATTCAAATAATTACAAATGAAGGCCGCCATGAGAGCACTGAAGCTAAACCAGACCGGGCCACAATTAACCCTCCAGCACCAAAGTTCCACTGCATCATGTAAGACAAGCCATCCATCCATCCATCCATCCATCCATCCATCCATCCATCCATCCATCCATCCATCCATCCATCCATCCATCCATCCATCCATCCATCCATCCATCCATCCATCCATCCATCCATCCATCCATCCATCCATCCATCCATCCATCCATCCATCCATCCATCCATCCATCCATCCATCCATCCATCCATCCATCCATCCATCCATCCATCCATCCATCCATCCATCCATCCATCCATCCATCCATCCATCCATCCATCCATCCATCCATCCATCCATCCATCCATCCATCCATCCATCCATCCATCCATCCATCCATCCATCCATCCATCCATCCATCCATCCATCCATCCATCCATCCATCCATCCATCCATCCATCCATCCATCCATCCATCCATCCATCCATCCATCCATCCATCCATCCATCCATCCATCCATCCATCCATCCATCCATCCATCCATCCATCCATCCATCCATCCATCCATCCATCCATCCATCCATCCATCCATCCATCCATCCATCCATCCATCCATCCATCCATCCATCCATCCATCCATCCATCCATCCATCCATCCATCCATCCATCCATCCATCCATCCATCCATCCATCCATCCATCCATCCATCCATCCATCCATCCATCCATCCATCCATCCATCCATCCATCCATCCATCCATCCATCCATCCATCCATCCATCCATCCATCCATCCATCCATCCATCCATCCATCCATCCATCCATCCATCCATCCATCCATCCATCCATCCATCCATCCATCCATCCATCCATCCATCCATCCATCCATCCATCCATCCATCCATCCATCCATCCATCCATCCATCCATCCATCCATCCATCCATCCATCCATCCATCCATCCATCCATCCATCCATCCATCCATCCATCCATCCATCCATCCATCCATCCATCCATCCATCCATCCATCCATCCATCCATCCATCCATCCATCCATCCATCCATCCATCCATCCATCCATCCATCCATCGGGGTATAGTCCTAGTACAGCCATGCTACGTCCTGGCTATGATGAGATTACTTGCCCACGCTCCTAGTGTTATGCCATGCTCACATGAGTCTTATTGCACCCACAGATTGCCGGATCGTTAGCGTGTCCGTTTAGCTAGCGTTCCCGAATGCAGCTGTGGCATGCCTTAGGCATGAAGGAGAGTGGGGGTCTCTGCCCTTTCTCCTGTTGTGCACACACAGGCATTAAAAGCACTTCGGTGCTCCGTGACTCCCCAACGGGAGCACGTGTTTAAATAATTAATTAATGAATGAATCGGGGTTAACTAATGCTCCTTGACTCCCTAATGGGGGCATGAGTTTAATAAATGAATTAAGTAGTTAGTTAATAAATCAGGTTGATTCAGATGAGGTCCCTGCTGGTTCCTTGTGGACTGGCCAGCCAGGGAGATATCTTCTTACATGGTCAGGCCCTTGCCGACCATGTAACAACCTGTTAGGCGACGCAGTGGCCAACATTGGACATACCGCCATATGTTTGTCTCCGCGATATGATTTTAGCTGACATGCAGAGCACAGACACTGTTGGCGTCATCCGCTCAACCCCTCTTATTCATACATGGGACCTCGGATATGTAGGATTAGTAGCGTTGCCCAGGCGGACATTGTCAAAGACTACGACCCCCCAGTTGTGGGTCCTAGGAAATTTAACAAGCATGATTGTCTCCTTGTTGATAGGCATTAATTCATCCTTGATGATAGGCATTGCTTGCGTGCAAGATTAGCTCGAGGCCCATATTTTAGACTACTAGCTGAGCTGTGGACATACATGTAGTTATTGACGTCTTGACGGATATTGACGTCTTGGGGGACTTCCACTATATCTTCTTTGGGGAATTCAGAGATCCCGGTCCCCCAACATGGACATGAGACTAATTAAAATCAATTAATCAATGTCATGAATAGAGCGCGTTCATGACGTTCAGTCATGAACAGAGCCCTAACCTTAAACACATAAGAAAACAATTATGGCGGGCCATGTGACCAATGTAAGAAGCTTAGCCCCCAAACATATTGTTGTCTCACGTAATGAATCACTTGCTGATCAACAAATCGATGGTTATCTCATAGGCACAATGTACCTCTGACCATCATTGCTGGCCCATGCATGCATGCACCAATGGCAGCCTACATGACACATACATCGCTTATTTGCCATGTAAAAAATGCGACAAAGTGTCCATATAGGTACTCATAGATTAGCACAAATTCCTTAGCACGATGTGGACAACTTTACTTAACGGTGAAAGCCTGTCTCGCCCTTATTGCCTTGAGGGTTCCCGGCGATAGGTCCTGTCTGTTGGTCGACATTTTTCTTTTGCAGCTGGCCATCGTCGGTAGGTATGAATGATCTCGATGCTAGCAATTACGATGATGATACCCGAGGTAGTCTATACCTAGGATCGAGAGCTTCTTCTTGTATGGCAATGCCGGCAGTTAACTATTACTCCGAATAAAGAGTTAAGAGGTTGGCCCTCGGCAGTCGGCATGGCGATCACGGAGCGATGACGGGGCGATGACGGGGCGATGACGGGGCGTTGACGCGCGTGATGAATAGGATCTGTTTGACAGGCGGCGGCTATTGGTAATATAGATTGTTGATTAAGAGAAGAGTTTAGATGTTGGCCCGTGGGCGATGACGGTGACGGCGTCACCGTCATCGCCCTCGACGGGCGTCATGAATACGACCTTTTTGATATGCGGCGGCTATTGGTAATATAGGTCGTTGACTACTACTCCGAATACAAATGTAAAGAGTTAAGAGGTTGGCCCTCGGCTGGCTCGGCATGGCGATCACGGGGCGATGACGGGGCGATGACGGGGCGTTGACGCGCGTGATGAATAGGATCTGTTTGATAGGCGGCGGCTATTGGTAATATAGATTGTTGATTAAGAGAAGAGTTTAGATGTTGGCCCGTCGAGGGCGATGACGGTGACGACCGTCACCGTCATCGCCCTCGACGGGCGTGTAAGCCCATGTTTGATATGCGGCAGCTATTGGTAGACCAGCGACCCGCTGTTGTCCTGGCTGCAATTGTGTATCACTTGTACGGTATTTGTGTATCACTTGTACGGTATTTGTGTATCACTTGTCCTCCTTCCCACGGCAGGTACGCAGCGACCCGCTGTTGTCCTGGCTGCAATTGTGTATCACTTGTACGGTATTTGTGTATCACTTGTCCTCCTTCCCACGGCAGGTACGCAGCGACCCGCTGTTGTCCTGGCTGCAATTGTGTATCACTTGTACGGTATTTGTGTATCACTTGTACGGTATTTGTGTATCACTTGTCCTCCTTCCCACGGCAGGTACGCAGCGACCCGCTGTTGTCCTGGCTGCAATTGTGTATCACTTGTACGGTATTTGTGTATCACTTGTACGGTATTTGTGTATCACTTGTCCTCCTTCCCACGGCAGGTACGCAGCGACCCGCTGTTGTCCTGGCTGCAATTGTGTATCACTTGTACGGTATTTGTGTATCACTTGTACGGTATTTGTGTATCACTTGTCCTCCTTCCCACGGCAGGTACGCAGCGACCCGCTGTTGTCCTGGCTGCAATTGTGTATCACTTGTACGGTATTTGTGTATCACCACCCTCCATGGCCCATGCAGCCCGGCCCGGCATCGTGCCGTCGCCGACCCGACAACGTTTTCTCGAACAACACGAATTTGAATTTTAGGGACTGGAGCGGCTGGCACGCTAGCGGCACGACCAACGGAACAAGAGAACCGAGAAACTGTGGCCGCCAGGAGGATAAAGGTTTCAAGGCGCATGCGTTTGAGGCTAGCCAGAACCGAATGCGAGGTTTTACTTTATCAAACCGATGTATATCAATGTGGCCAGAATTCTTTTCCAGTTGCGGGGTCGTGTGTCGCCAATTTGTTGTTGGGCCGGGCACTTTAATCGTGATTGCAAGAAGTCAGTTCACGACGCCGTTAGCGTGGCATTTATGTACAGCAATTCATCGTTCGGCTTCTTTATCCTATCGGCAACTCCTCACGACGTGTGAGCGTGAGTCGGTTGTCGTGTGAATGGACACTTTCTGGGAAAGTAAGTCACTAGAGGGCCAATTTCACCGATCGCAAAACATTTACCCAGTTTGGGCAGATAGACCTGGCTAAATACGAGGGCGAGCGGAAGTAATTGTTGATGCATAGCCATCTGCTTCCTGCGCTTTGTAATTGTAATGAGTTGTTCGCAAATTGGCGTCTCTACCGGTTACTCCTCTGTGCACAGCTGGCGACCAAGAAGACTTCATTGGCAGCCGGACTGCGGATGCGCGTCGTTGGAATATTAGCAACGTTAACATGTTTGCTGCGTTTTTTGTGAAGCTTGTCTAGCCGACTGCATTTGGGAGACTTGGCAAGGTTGCCTCCAATCGTTGAAGTCACAACCTGGGTGTCAATTCACGTTTACTAGCCACGGTCATAGTAACATTCTAATGGCATTTGTCCCAGTTTCAACATTGGTTTTCACTCTGATCTGATGGAGTGAAGGGCCTAGCTCCGTGGTTTTGTGTCATTGTAGCAGTTTAGTCGCCTGCTAACGTAGTGAATCTTCCATCCCACCTCTCCCACCCCCACCCGCACTTCTCCTACTCTCTCTCTCTCTCTCTCTCTCTCTCTCTCTCTCTCTCTCTCTCTCTCTCTCTCTCTCTCTCTCTCTCTCTCTCTCTCTCTCTCTCTCTCTCTCCCTTCCCACCACCCGCTCTCTTGTCCCTCCCCACCCCTCCTCTCTCTTTCCCTTTTCCTTGGCTGTTGAGAAGGACTGGGGTGAAAACTCCAGACCGTTGGTGGCTGCCTTCAAGCAGGAAGTTTCAAGGATCAACAAGTTTTTGTGAGCTGTCTGATATGGTCACTGCTGCGACAAAGGTGAGTTATCTTGTTTTTCATGCAATTTTTTTGCTGTAGCTAGGTAAGCCGGCCATTTTGTACTCCCCTTTCTTTTGCTCTCACGATTTATTCTTGTTGTGGTTTATATGGTCCCGTTAAGTGGCATGCATTATCATTATCCACATTAGTGTGAGAAATCATCCGCAGTGTTGTAGCTTGCATCTATAACAACAGTTTTTGCTGCCGCCGCCACTGCTATTACCAACATTAAGTCATTCTTGCTTTCTAAGCACTCTTTTTCCTCTTAGGCTGTTGGTTGGGATACCAGCCACCCTTGCACGCATAAATTCAAGCACCGGGTGCATGTGAAAACACAACCAAGGCAAGAATGTCCCCCTCTCGCAATATCCCACCCACGCAACGCACCCAATGCAGCAAGAATGGGACCACCTTGTTGCCATGAGCTCTAGCACCGTTGCCACCCCTAGCTTTCTACTGTTCCCGTCCATCCTTATTTACACTGGCTGCTTTGCTTGCATTTCTGGCTCAGTGCCAGTTTGCACTTGCTAGCTTGCTAAGACAATAATGCAGCTTGCAAACGGCAAGGGCAAGCACCCGGGTAAGAGCAAAGGCAACCGCACGAGCAAAGGAAAGGGAAACTGGAAGAGCAAGCACAAGGCCAAGGAAAGGACAAAGGCACTTGTGCTTGCCAAAAGGGCAGGCTCAAGGGAAATGACAAGGGCAAGGGCAGGGGCAGGCACAAGGGAAGCGGATAAGGGCAAGGGCAGGCGCAAGGGAAAGAGATTAGGACAAGTCAAGCACGAGGGAACGGACAAGGGCAAGGGCAGGCACAAGGGAAAAGATGAAGACAAGGGCAGGCACTAGGGAAAGGATGAGGGCAACGGCAAACACTGGGGATCAAAGGATAGGGGCAAGGGCAGATGCTAGGGTAACAGTTAGGGCAAAGGCAGGCACAAGAGAAGAATAAGGGGCCGTGAAGTATAAGTGGAAATGCGGGTGGCGACATGGGGTTCGATCGGGCCTGCTGATGCAAATGCAGATTTCAACTGCAGTGACAAACACAAGCGTAGTCATAGGCAACGACAAATTCCTTGCATGCGTGCCTTGCTCTTCACCGGCTGGCTCGTTTGCTAGTTGTCTAACAGTTTCTACCGATAAACATCACTTGCCATTGTTAGGTCTGCCTTGCTGCCGTGCTAGTGGGTAGCTGGGTGATCGTGCTTGTTCCTTGTCAAGGGAGGGATGCATGTGGAGTAGGTGGGTGGGTGTGCTTGTTCCTTGCCAAGGAAGGGATGCACAAAGGTTAGATAGGTGCACGTGCTTGTTTCTTGTCAAGGGAGGGACGCACAAAGGGTACGTGGGGGCACATGGTTGTGCCTCGTCAAGGGCGGGATGCACGAAGGGTAGGTGGGGGCATGTGGTTGGTCCTTGTCTTTTCACCGCCCAAGCGATGGCGATGTAGCATGCATTATACATTTATTCGTGCATTAAAAATCACTTTCCTTACAAGCGGCCTTAGCCGACTCCATCTGCCGTTGCCATTTCTCCGTATTGCATTGTCCGGACACGGTTTTTGTGTCGCAGGTCTTCCCCCGTAAAGGCACAAGCTGCCTGCGCGCGGAATTATGTGCAGACACCTCGGTTTCCAACACGACGGCTTCCCGCACATATCGAGCTCTGGATGTACAACATCTTCCCCCGGCGCACTTGCTCCCGGATGGAGCTTCTGTGCGGTGCCGACATCCCCGGAGCTGTCCTGCGCACCGCATGGAAACAGTATTTCAAGCCACGAAGAGAAGCCACGAATTTGATATTGACTTGATATTGTCGTCAGAAGACTTGATATGCTATTTTCTGTGAAGGCGTTGGATTTTTGTGCATGACATGTAATCCTGCATTTAATAATGAAATTTTTTATGAAATAGGAACTCGTCTTGCATGAGCCTTGCTGCAAATGCCATTCATTTTTTTTCCCCCGGGTAAATGGGTGTTAGGGGTTAGGTTGACCGAAATTTTAAGTGAAATCAAAGTGAAATTCTGATAAGTGACATGCGTACTGCAATTCAGAACGACATAGCGACATGATTGTAGTACCGGTAGTGTACGCGAGAAGCATACGACGTCGTAACCTACGAGGTAGTAATCTACGAGTTGGTAATTTACGATCCCGGTACTTGGTCCCGTAGGTTACCGACGGGTATTTCTTATTCCGGGGCCCAATGGCCGGCGCCGCGCCAGACTCGCCCGCCTTTGGGCTTTGGGCGTCTTGGAATTTGGCTTTGGGCGTCTTGGAAGTTGGCTTTGGGCGTTTGCTCTTTTGGCAGATTTCTACACTACACTGGTACTACGTAAAAAAGCACAGACTGGTGCGACGTAACATTTTTAAACTTGGTAAAATTACCGCCGCACAGCCAGCCAGAACTGGACAAGGTGATGGCCGCAAGTAGTCGTTGCTGGGCTATCGTATTTGTAGCATGGGGCGTTTCACCGAGTCTACGGTTAGCATGATGGGGAGGATTCCTAACCTTCATTATGTGGGTTAAGTAGGGGTGCTCATAGTGGCCGGTTTCCCTCGCTTCCTTGTAAACCAGGCTCTGCGTCAAGATCACAGACGACCGGGTAAGTAGTTGTTCCAGTCTGTTCTAGTTTGTATGACGCCTGCTATTAGGCGTTCTTGTTATTGTCGTTCATCATCGCCGTGACCGTCGTGGCCAGCAGCGTGCTTTTTTTACATACCGGATGGTGTCGACTTGTTTATTGATAGCGCATTGGTGAATATCGCTGCATGGAGGAATATCGGCTACAACCCGCGGGAAAGTGCTGGCTCCAATGTTCTTTTTGTATGCAGGATGACGGCACTGCCAAGCCGGAGACGAATATGACGCTCGTTATAATGCCAGTCATTCAGACCGACTGCGCGACTGGTTGTGGGATACACGTTCCTGGTTGTGGGATGTGTTCCTTGTTGTGGGATACTTGTTCCTGGTTGTGGGATGCACGTTCCTGGTTGTGGGATGCACGTTCCTGGTTGTGGGATGTGTTCCTGGTTGTAGGATACTTGTTCCTGGTTGTGGGATGTGTTCCTGGTTGTGGGATGCACGTTCCTTGTGTTGCTGGTTGTGGGAAACACGTTCCTGGTTGTGGGATACTTGTTCCTGGTGGTGGGAAACACGTTCCTAGTTGTAGGATACACGTTCCTGGTTGTGGGAAACACGTTCCTGGTTGTAGGATACTTGTTCCTGGTTGTGGGAAACACGTTCCTGGTTGTAGGATACACGTTCCTGGTTGTGGGAAACACGTTCCTGGTTGTGGGATACACGTTCCTGGTTGTGGGAAACACGTTCCTGGTTGTGGGAAACACGTTCCTGGTTGTGGGATACACGTTCCTGGTTGTGGGAAACACGTTCCTGGTTGTAGGTACACGTTCCTGGTTGTGGGAAACACGTTCCTGGTTGTGGGAAACACGTTCCTGGTTGTAGGATACTTGTTCCTGGTTGTGGGATGTGTTCCTGGTTGTGGGATACACGTTCCTGGTTGTGGGAAACACGGACCTGGTTGTCGGAAACACGTTCCTGGTTGTGGGATACACGTTCCTGGTTGTGGGAAACACGTTCCTGGTTGTGGGATACACGTTCCTGGTTGTGGGAAACACGTTCCTGGTTGTGGGATACACGTTCCTGGTTGTGGGAAACACGTTCCTGGTTGTGGGATACACGTTCCTGGTTGTGGGATACACGTTCCTGGTTGTAGGATACACGTTCCTGGTTGTGGGATGCACGTTCCTAGTTGTGGGATAGTCGAGCCTAGTTGTGGGATGTGTTCCTGGTCCAAATATAAAGGGGCACGGGAATTAGCGATAGCAGAGGGGGCTCGGGAATAACGTTAGCAGAGGGGCACGGGCACTAACGTTAGTGAAGGGGCACGGGCACTAACGTTAGCAGAGGGGGCTGGGCACTAACGTTAGTAAAGGGGCACGGGCACTAACGTTAGCAGAGGGGGCTGGGCACTATCGTTAGTAAAGGGGCACGGGCACTAACGTTAGCAGAGGGGGCTGGGCACTAACGTTAGTAAAGGGGCACGGGCACTAACGTTAGCAGAGGGGCACGGGCACTAACGTTAGTAAAGGGGCACGGGCACTAACGTTAGCAGAGGGGGCTGGGCACTAACGTTAGTAAAGGGGCACAGGCACTAACGTTAGCAGAGGGGCACGAGCACTAACGTTAGTAAAGGGGCGCGGGCACTAACGTTAACAGAGGGGGTGTGGGAATAAAGTTAGTGAAGGGGGGTGGGCATTAACGATATCAGGGGGGGGAGGGCACTTACGTTAGCAGAGGGGTGTGGGAACTAATGTTAGCAAAGGAGGGGGGGCACTAACGTTAGCAGAGGGGGCTGGGCACTAACGTTAGTAGAGGGGCACGGGCACTAACGTTAGCAGAGGGGGATGGGCACTAACGTTAGTAAAGGGGCACGGGCACTAACGTTAGCAGAGGGGTGTGGGAACTAATGTTAGCAAAGGAGGGGGGGGCACTAACGTTAGCAGAGGGGGCTGGGCACTAACGTTAGCAGAGGGGTTGTGGGAATTAACGTTAGGGCCACGCACTGCCGGCAGTTACCACTCCCTGTGATGATTGCATGGATGGCTTGTGGGTTCTGGCATGGGGTAGCACTGCCGGCAGTTACCACTCCTTGTGATGACTGCATGTCCCCGGCTTGTGTGTTCTTGCATGGGGTGGCACTGCCGGCAGTTACCACTCCTTGTGATGACTGCATGTCCCCTTGACGCAAGGACGGCTTGTGGGGTCTTGCATGGCGTGGCACTGCCGGCAGTCACCACTCCTTGTGATGACTGCATGTCCCCGGCTTGTGTGTTCTTGCATGGGGTGGCACTGCCGGCAGTTACCACTCCTTGTGATGACTGCATGTCCCCTTTATGCAAGGACGGCTTGTGGGGTCTTGCATGGGGTGGCACTGCCGGCAGAGGATACTTGTTCCTGGTTGTGGGATACACGTTCCTAGTTGTGGGATAGTCGTTCCTGGTTGTGGGATACTTGTTCCTGGTGGTGGGAAACACGTTCCTGCTTGTGGGATACTCGTTCCTGCTTGTGGGATGCACGTTCCTGGTTGTGGGATACTTGTTCCTTCACATGTTCGCCGTTATTCCTCCATGCAGTTATTCCTACACGCACATCAAGATAGAGCTATTAAATATTTCCTTGTACATCCAATGATGCTACGTCTTGGCTATGCTCACATTACTTGCCCACGCTCCTTGTTATGATAAGCTCACATGGGTCTCATTGCACCCACAGATCTTGCAGGATCGTTTAGCGTGTCCGATTGCAGCTGTGGCATTAATTAATTAATTAATTAATTAATTAATTAATTAATTAATTAATTAATTAATTAATTAATTAATTAATTAATTAATTAATTAATTAATTAATTAATTAATTAGACTCGTGCTCCCGTTTGGGAGTCACGCAGCTGTGGCATGCCTCTAGCATGAAGGAGAAAGGGGGTCTCTGACCTTCCTTCCTGTTGTGCAAACAAAGGGATGAAAGGCAGTTCGGGCTCCGTGACTCCCCAACGGGAGCACGAGTCTAATTAATTAATTAATTAATTACCTACCTACCTGACCTACCTATCAAGTTCTAACTAGCTCACTAGCTAACTAACTGACTAACTATTTTAACTAAGTAAGTACTAACTGTATGTACATGTGTGCATGCCCGGAGCCACGAGCCACGAGGTAGCCATGGCTGACGGCGGAGCTCAGAACTTTCGCGTCTGAGCCCCAAATTCCGTCAGATCACTTGCAACCGATGCATCTTTTCTAGGCGCATCTGCTACTATAAACGGTTACAGCTGTAATGCAGTATTGTGACCCGCCTGCAGCTATTACGCGAACTGCTATTATGACGAGCAAACGCACAACAACGCAACGCAGCCTGGCGAATGCGTTAGGCAATGAAAATACGTCTGCAGCTCCGGCTGCAGCTTCGCCATCAGGGCCGGAAGGCAGTGGTGACACTAGTCGCGCACTGGTGGTCGTCCAGCACCCTCCCGGGCTTCCTGCCTCGCCTTCAGCCTCGCCCGAGCCCAAACGCAGCCGCCCCACCGAACCTAGCTGGTCTGAGACCGACTTTGACGTCGATGAGTTATTTTCCACCTTCGAGGCTTCGACGTCCGCAGACCTGGCTATTTCGACAGGCCACACATCCGGATGCTGGAGCTCCTGTTTTATGGGTCGTATGCCTCCCTTCTTGACCTGTGCCAACGCCTCCAACGCCACAAATGCTTCCGCAGCCAGTCTGACGGCCAGTTTCAGCTCCGCTCAGCTGACCTGTCTGGCTGGTCGCGACCGCGCCTTCAGCTTGCCGCCCTCTTTTCCATCCTTCAACGCTGTTCCGCGGACGTCTGGCAACCCGTCCGGCCCCTTGACCGAATTCGCCCTCCTCCGCCTCCTCTCACAGCATGTGACGCCCCTTGCTTGCGACATGGAAGTTTTGGGTCGTAAGATGGCTGCTGAGCTCCCCAAAATCCCCACCGCCACCGCCACCGCCACCGCCACCCTCCTCGCCTCCACCCCCCCCCCCCCTCCGACTCCATCACCGCCCAGCTCCGCGACATCGACCAGCGTCTTAAGGACAACGCCATCGCTATCGAGGTTCTGCAGAACACCGCAGGCCTCACCGCCCAGGCGGTGAAGGACATTGCCGCCAAGCCAGCCCCGGCTGGCCTGGCCGGCGATGCTCCTCCCATCACCACCTGGGCGGACATGCTTAAGCAACACACCACCTCCACCACCTCCGCCGTCGCAGCCCAGCTTCAACGGCAGACGCTTGACCTCCGCGAGGAGGCCGAGCTCGCCAAGCGCAGCCTCAACGTCATTGTCAAGAATCTCAAGATGGAGGAAGGTGAGAATTCCGAGAAGCTTGCGCGTGCTTTTGAGAGAGAAATCCTTGATCGCATGGGCCTTACTGGTGAGATCGAGCTGGCCGCCCACCGCCTTCCCCGCGCGCGGGGTAAGGCAGGGCCGCCCCCGCTCCTTCTCACCTTTAAGACCCCGGCGGACAAGATTTCTTTTCTCAGACGCCGCAAGCGGCTCGAGAAGACTCTCTTCACCCTTGATGACGACTTGACCCTGGCGCAGCAACAACGGCGACGGGAGCTATGGCCGACCTACCTCCAGCTCCGGCAGACCAAGGCGGGGCAGCCGGTGTACTGGAAGGGGGCGGCCATCTACGTCGGCCACAAGCCCTGGCAGGCGACCCCCGCGGCCCCAGCGACTCCAGACGCCCCAGCTTAGGGGAATACAGCAGTAGTAGTGTAGAATAGATAGACCGTGGCCATGTACATGTACGCCTCCTAGAGGCCCTATTCCAGCTAAGCCACGCGCTTTATTTAATCATGTACATGTGTGCCTATGATGAGCCACACTCCAGACGATGCCTAGTTTTATTTAGTAATGCTGTGCCCATGCAGAGAGCTGCTCTCTGCTGAGATGCCACGCTCTAGTTTTTGTATAGCCATGATGATCTTCCCCCTCACAGGCATGCTCCGGCCCCCCTTACCCGGGCATAGCGTGATAGACCATGAGGGTGCGGGTGCCCTGGTGCACCTAGAGCAGGGGTAGCTTACATTCCCACCCTTGCATGAAGTAGCCTAGAATGTATTAAAAGCCATATGCCCCTTCTCAGGGCTATGTGCTACATCCACTCCCAACGGAGTGATGTTGATAATTAATTAATTAATTAATTAAGTACTAACTAACTACTAACTAAACAACCCCCGTTGCTCTGCCGAACTAAGTAGATGCCCTTCGACTAAAACGCACAAAATCGTGAATGATGCAAGCTACCGTGCCGACGCACAATTGATTCTTGCCCCCCTACGCGTCTAAATCTTGTATTGTTGTCAGTAAGCGCTCAACGTGAATGGGGCTAGCTGCCCAAATATGAGATTCCACGGACAACACCGAAAATGAGAAACCACAGTAGCTACCAGCAAGTTACGAACACAGGACCTCCCTAAATCTAGTATCAAGTAACGTTATTTCCCCGTTTCGACGAACTTGGTCCATTCACATTTATAGCGGTGAATTAATTGTCACACCTTGCTCAGGCAAAGTGCGCCAAGTCCTACAGCATGTCTCCCCATGTCATTCACTTAAATAAGGAAGGGAAATGTAAATCCATGCATCGTGATCGAAGCCGTATGAAAGGGCATAACCACCCAAATAATCAAGTTGGTACGTATAGTGTCAACCATAAGTAAGTAAGTAAGTAAGTAAGTACTTGCGTGTCATGCGCAAAGGCATGCCACGGAGTACTATGCTAATCTCATTAGAAAAATAATTACACAAAAGTTTAAACAAATATCGTCTGCATCATCCCCCAACCGTTAAGCACTAGATGGGGATGTAATCCTCATCCGAGCTGTCCTCTACTGTAATGGCAGACGAGGCGGTAGTGTAGCGGCTATCCTCAGGACCAATAACCTCCACCTGCGGACTTCTACCCTGGCTAGCAACGGGCCGCGGGGCCCGTGGGGAGAAAACAGGAGTGTGTCAACCATGCGTGTCAGCCGTGCGTCGGTGTCTTCCGAAAACTATACAGCATATCAAGGAGACAACCATATAGTCATGCTTCATCAACCACCGCAAATTGAAACGCAAATTGAAAAATAATGTATCACAGGCTCAACCGGAACTCCCGATCAACACGTCAGTACCACCCTCTGTAGGCAAGTCCATATCGAACGGACGCAACGCCACTGAGAGACGGCGTAACTAACAAAGATAACCCGCCCCCCCGCCCCCAACAGGTAGGGAGCCCCTTGCAGCAGTAGAGAGGACCACGATAAAAACAAAGTAAGATAGCGGGTAATCATGAAGTAGACCTACGCATCCCATGACTATGCCACCACCAATTAGCTTCCCATTACGCAGTGAGAGTTACGTCATCTGGTGGGATTCGACCGACTAGCCAATCGGTGCAGGGGCTTACCACCTCCATCAATTGAGCCACCTCCCCCCAATGGTGGTTCCCCTGACTGCCTGGAGGAGGGCTTGCCGGGGCGGACGGCATCCAAGGCAGGACTCCCACCACGAACAATTACACTCCCACTTGGTAGTGAGTAGGCCAACTAATGATAACACACACAAAGGATGCACACTACATACCGGAGCACCCTCACAGGCGTGCGCAGGGCGGGTCTACAACCCTCTACCCTACACTCCATCGCTGTGCAAGTTGCCACGTTTTTCTCAATAAAAGCTCCATTGAGGCCCTTTAGTGCTGGACATCTGTATCGGTATCGGGAATGGGTTAACACAACCGCGAGCAACTCTTCTTCAGCACTTGAGCCACAGGAGGATGTCGCACAGGTCGCGCTCGTTCGTCCCACGTCAGGTGTGGCGGTGTCTTCCCGGTATACCTGCTCCTTCTACCTCTAGGTCAGGGCCTGCATGCATACAAAGGAAGACAAGAAGATATTATCGGACTTGGGAACATGCCAAACACGCCCCTGGTAATAAACCCGCATTCTGCTAAGCGTATGTGTGTGCCATTCTTGACATATGTAAATTAACAAAAAAAAGTATACCTTACCGAGACTACCAAACCGAGAACCGATCGACATCATGTGTGGGTGCATGGTCATGTGTATTGGACAATTTGTGTGTGATTTCCTGTGAGCAAAAATATATGGCCATGTACAAAAAAGCAATCCGGCATGTAGTTCAGGTAGAGAACAACTTACAAAAACTTAAATGATACTACAATCAAATGCGAACAAATCAACAACATTGTTAGGTTGTTATTCATGTGTATAAAACATACATCACGATTCACCTGTCAAGTCCTCAATGCAGGTCCGGGCATCTTCCCGAACACCAAGAGAGGAGCTTTGACCTCCCACCATGACGTCACGGTCTGCATGCATTCACAAAAAGACATTTATTTCAAAGGTTTTTATGTAAATTAGTTTAATGCAGTAGTAGATTCCTCAAAACCCGGCCTCTCCCCCAAGTTATAGATTTACTACCTCGCTTTCTCAAAGCTGGCCTATCTCACGTTACCATAAATAGGTCCCAAGCGATCCCGAGCGTCATGTGAGCAAACCCTTGTGGTAAAGACTTTACGTTAGTGCCCGTGCCCCTTTACTAACGTTAGTGCCCAGCCCCCTCTGCTATCGTTAGTGCCCGTGCCCCTTTACTAACGATAGTGCCCAGCCCCCTCTGCTAACGTTAGTGCCCGTGCCCCTTTACTAACGTTAGTGCCCAGCCCCCTCTGCTAACGTTAGTGCCCGTGCCCCTTCACTAACGTTAGTGCCCGTGCCCCTCTGCTAACGTTATTCCCGAGCCCCCTATGCTATCGCTAATTCCCGTGCCCCTTTATATTTGGACCAGGAACACATCCCACAACTAGGCTCGACTATCCTACAACCAGGAACGTGTTTCCCACAACCAGGAACGTGTTTCCCACAACCAGGAACGTGTTTCCCACAACCAGGAACGTGTTTCCCACAACCAGGAACGTGTTTCCCACAACCAGGAACGTGTATCCCACAACCAGGAACGTGTTTCCCACAACCAGGAACGTGTTTCCCACAACCAGGAACGTGTTTCCCACAACCAGGAACGTGTTTCCCACAACCAGGAACGTGTATCCTACAACCAGGAACGTGTTTCCCACAACCAGGAACGTGTTTCCCACAACCAGGAACAAGTATCCCACAACCAGGAACGTGTTTCCCACAACCAGGAACGTGTTTCCCACAACCAAGAACAAGTATCCTACAACCAGGAACGTGTTTCCCACAACCAGGAACGTGTATCCCACAACCAGGAACGTGTATCCCACAACCAGGAACGTGTTTCCCACAACCAGGAACGTGTTTCCCACAACCAGGAACGTGTTTCCCACAACCAGGAACGTGTTTCCCACAACCAGGAACGTGTTTCCCACAACCAGGAACGTGTTTCCCACAACGAGGAACAAGTATCCCACAACCAGGAACGTGTTTCCCACAACCAGGAACGTGTTTCCCACAACCAGGAACGTGTATCCCACAACCAGGAACGTGTATCCCACAACCAGGAACGTGTTTCCCACAACCAGGAACGTGTTTCCCACAACCAGGAACGTGTTTCCCACAACCAGGAACGTGTATCCCACAACCAGGAACGTGTTTCCCACAACCACGAACGTGTTTCCCACAACCAGGAACGTGTTTCCTACAACCAGGAACGTGTTTCCCACAACCAGGAACGTGTTTCCCACAACCAGGAACAAGTATCCTACAACCAGGAACGTGTTTCCCACAACCAGGAACGTGTTTCCCACAACCAGGAACGTGTATCCTACAACCAGGAACGTGTTTCCCACAACCAGGAACGTGTTTCCCACAACCAGGAACGTGTTTCCCACAACCAGGAACAAGTATCCTACAACCAGGAACGTGTTTCCCACAACCAGGAACAAGTATCCCACAACCAGGAACGTGTATCCCACAACCAGGAACGTGTTTCCCACAACCACGAACGTGTTTCCCACAACCAGGAACGTGTTTCCTACAACCAGGAACGTGTTTCCCACAACCAGGAACGTGTTTCCCACAACCAGGAACAAGTATCCTACAACCAGGAACGTGTTTCCCACAACCAGGAACGTGTTTCCCACAACCAGGAACGTGTATCCTACAACCAGGAACGTGTTTCCCACAACCAGGAACGTGTTTCCCACAACCAGGAACGTGTTTCCCACAACCAGGAACGTGTTTCCCACCACCAGGAACGTGTTTCCCACAACCAGGAACGACTATCCCACAACCAGGAACGACTATCCCACAACCAGGAACGTGTATCCTACAACCAGGAACGTGTTTCCCACAACCAGGAACGTGTTTCCCACAACCAGGAAGAAGTATCCTACAACCAGGAACGTGTTTCCCACAACCAGGAACGTGTTTCCCACAACCAGGAACGTGTTTCCCACAACAAGGAACGTGTTTCCCACAACCAGGAACGTGTATCCTACAACCAGGAACGTGTTTCCCACAACCAGGAACGTGTTTCCCACAACCAGGAACGTGTATCCTACAACCAGGAACGTGTATCCCACAACCAGGAACAAGTATCCCACAACCAGGAACGTGTATCCCACAACCAGGAACGTGTTTCCCACAACCAGGAACGTGTTTCCCACAACCAGGAACGTGTTTCCCACAACGAGGAACAAGTATCCCACAACCAGGAACGTGTTTCCCACAACCAGGAACGTGTTTCCCACAACCAGGAACGTGTTTCCTACAACCAGGAACGTGTTTCCCACAACCAGGAACGTGTTTCCCACAACCAGGAACGTGTATCCTACAACCAGGAACGTGTTTCCCACAACGAGGAACAAGTATCCCACAACAAGGAACGTGCATCCCACAACCAGGAACGTGTATCCCACAACCAGGAACACATCCCACAACGAGGAACAAGTATCCCACAACCAGGAACGTGCATCCCACAACCAGGAACAAGTATCCCACAACAAGGAACACATCCCACAACCAGGAACGTGTATCCCACAACCAGTCGCGCAGTCGGTCTGAATGACTGGCATTATAACGAGCGTCATATTCGTCTCCGGCTTGGCAGTGCCGTCATCCTGCATACAAAAAGAACATTGGAGCCAGCACTTTCCCGCGGGTTGTAGCCGATATTCCTCCATGCAGCGATATTCACCAATGCGCTATCAATAAACAAGTCGACACCATCCGGTATGTAAAAAAAGCACGCTGCTGGCCACGACGGTCACGGCGATGATGAACGACAATAACAAGAACGCCTAATAGCAGGCGTCATACAAACTAGAACAGACTGGAACAACTACTTACCCGGTCGTCTGTGATCTTGACGCAGAGCCTGGTTTACAAGGAAGCGAGGGAAACCGGCCACTATGAGCACCCCTACTTAACCCACATAATGAAGGTTAGGAATCCTCCCCATCATGCTAACCGTAGACTCGGTGAAACGCCCCATGCTACAAATACGATAGCCCAGCAACGACTACTTGCGGCCATCACCTTGTCCAGTTCTGGCTGGCTGTGCGGCGGTAATTTTACCAAGTTTAAAAATGTTACGCCGCACCAGTCTGTGCTTTTTTACGTAGTACCAGTGTAGTGTAGAAATCTGCCAAAAGAGCAAACGCCCAAAGCCAACTTCCAAGACGCCCAAAGCCAAATTCCAAGACGCCCAAAGTGTGACACAAAGCCCAAAGGCGGGCGAGTCTGGCGCGGCGCCGGCCATTGGGCCCCGGAATAAGAAATACGGGACCAAGTACCGGGATCGTAAATTACCAACTCGTAGATTACTACCTCGCAAATTACTACCTCGTACCTTACTACCTCGTAAATTACTACCTCGTACCTTACTACCTCGTAAATTACTACCTCGTACATTACTACCTCGTACATTACTACCTCGTACATTACTACCTCGTAAATTACTACCTCGTAAATTACTACCTCGTAAATTACGACGTCGGATCTTACCTCGGATCTAACTCGTAGCTTACGAGAAAGATCCCATCTCGGATGTAAACCGTAAGAGTAGTCTGCGCCGTAAGTTACCACCTCGTAATTTACGCCTCGGATCATTTTTACTACCCTCGGACGAAAAGTATAGTGATATATTGTTTTGATACCAGTCAGTCTCGGGGCTATAATCGAGGCTTTATGACTGTCTTTTTGTTGCTTTATCGCTTCTGTGCATAGCTAGGCTTGTGATGGTTGGGTAGTAATCTTACCTCGGCCAGATTTTGGACAAGTTTTGACTGCTTTTATAGCGTATGCTTTTTTTTCTGCCTACCCCAGGAGACAAGGTCAACAAGCCCGACTGGGAATGGCTGCTTCAAGAACCGAAGGCGTACTTGAAGGCAGTCATCATGTGCAGCTACCTGCGCTACGACGCCCAGGACATCACCCAGATTGGCTACGCTGGCCTCAGGAGCCTCCTGCATGAGCGCAGACGGGCAGCCACAGCAGCTGCAGCATCCCCGCCGAGCGGCACCTCCCCCAGCACGGACTCCATATCCGAGCTGCAGTGGCGGAGCAGCTGCATGGCGCCGATGGCTGAGCACTGAGCTCGCCGCCCTGAACGCGCCTGACGTCTCAACACTCTCTCGGCCAAGGTCAACAACATTGAATTAAGCCAGAGTCGCACTTAAGCTCCAGCCTCAGTTTACTGCTACGCAAGAGCTCATTGCCACGTACCAAAGTTTCCGAGGCCACAGCCACTGCGATTGCACCCGCCTTAACCAGGTGGAAGGCCGAGTCGGCCAAGGCACCGCGAAACTTGAGGCAGTTGCTACCAAGGTAAACGCCCTGGCCACGCAGGTCCCCGAGATCGCCGAGCGAACGACCACCATCGCCGCCCAACCTGCTGGTAGGGCTAGCGATGACCCCTCGACTCGCGCCTCCTGGGCGGACCTGCGCAAGAGCCAGGCATCCTCTACCACCACGACCGCCATCACCACCAAGCTCCAGGAGCTGCATGGAAGACACGCGGTGCGAGGCCGCTGACCGCGACCGTCGCCGCTGCCGGGTCATCCTCAGGCGGCTTCGACATGCCGCCGGAGGAGACCCCAGACTCTCTTCTCGACGAGCTGAAGAAACAACTCTTGGCGTGCATGGAGCTGCCAGGTGCGGCACTGCAGGGCGCCTACCGCCTGCCCCATCCACGGGCCAAGGCTGCATGGGCCCCCTCCAGTGGTCCTCACCTTCACCAACATCACAGCCCGAGTTCGGTTCCTCTCTCGGCGCAAGAAGCTGGTGGACACCTCCTGGTCGCTTGACGACGACCTGACGCCAGCCCAGCAGCAGCAACGCCGCGATCAGTGGCCCGACTACATCCGCCACAAGACCAACCCCGAGAAGCCCCAAGTGTACTGGCGGGGCGGGGACCTGTATGTCAACAAGAAACTGTGGAAGCCCCCCCGGGCTTCGATCCCGGGATAGAGCACTCAAGCTAGTTGTCTAGCTGGGGGCAATCGATTATGGGATAGCTTAGGCATTACAGCACTTGAAACGATATTAGCGCACAGCGTTATATAGTACCTTCAATTAGCTGACTGGCACATTGTGGTCATCAGCTTGCGCCTTAGTTAGCCGGCGTCTTGAGCCCTGGCACCTCACATTTGTAGCAATAAGCTATGCGTCAGCCTACCTATGCATGGTATTGCACTGGTTGTATTGCACCCACAGTGTTGCGCCCCGGCACTTGATGCACCATGCCGTGGAGAGAGCGCTCTGCGGCCTGCCCACTTGCGGCAGTGAGAGAAGCTAGGGGGGGGGCCCACAATCAATCTACAATACCCATGCCAAATTTTATTACTTGAGGAGACGCCATTTCAACAAATACATGACAATTGATGCTCATTGTGAATGCGTTTCCACATGAAATCATTACCATTTCATGCAATTTGGTCACTGGTGCGCTTTCCGCGTGCACTTTTCATTACTAGATTGCTTAAATTTATTAAAATTTATTAACATTTATTAAAATTTATTCAAGTCGGGGTAAAATTGGCTGTTTTTGTCATAGTGTCATGCACTCGGAGGGTAAGCAAGTGAGACAAGTTGTAGATTATTTACAATTGCACAACCCTCTCCACGACCCCGCTAGTTCTATTTATAGAACGAATTATAATTATTGCCAAAATTGTGCACAAGCCTGTGCACAACCCAACCAGTAATTCCCACTTGAACTTTGAATATTCAAGTGAATGCTCTGGAGACAGATGTACAGATCGATCTTTACAAATGTACACGAGTTCAGATCAAGCTATCTAACTACCTACTAACAGGCGTTTCTTTACACCCCGTCCGCTGGGCTTCTTTACACCCCCCTCCCGCACATCTGCGCCAGCCTTCCCTTGAGGTTTTCGTTTGCCCTGCCCTGCGGCTTGGTCTCCCCCCTTCTCTTGGAGTCGTGGGGAAGATCTGGTCGCTGGGGAAGATCTGGTCGCCAGGTACCCCTTGTCCATCCACCACTCCAAATACGTTCCCTCAGGTGGCTTGAAACAGTTCCGCATCTCGTCTTGTTGTACCTTGAAAATTGCCGCGGGCATCGTCCCCTGCTCCCCATTAATCCAGATTCCCTTTTCGTCACACCCTTCTGCCCAAAATTTAACGTACCACACGCCCGTTTTATCCACCTTTCGAACGACTCCATGCACCAGGAACGTGTCGACGTGGAAATCAGGCATGTGTGCCAGCTTCATTGGGTCTGCATTGAGTTTAGCCACCGAATCAGCAGCCCACGTGGGCTTCCACAACGTATCAAGGCGCTGGGATTGGTTCTTCCGATACTGGCAAAATTCACCGCCGTGCTTGCACAATACCGAAACCGGACATCCAACAGGCGAGCGGGGCACGACCCGTTTCCCCCCCCCCCACCTTCCAGATTCTCCATCCACGGCTGCCAACTTGGTGGTGGCACTTTCTTGTCTAGTGGCTTGGGCTGGGTT
This sequence comes from Mesostigma viride, assembly GCA_009746045.1. Lineage (NCBI taxonomy): Eukaryota > Viridiplantae > Streptophyta > Mesostigmatophyceae > Mesostigmatales > Mesostigmataceae > Mesostigma > Mesostigma viride. The sequence goes on along the minus strand of RPFO01001739.1, from coordinate 6,550 downwards.
GCGGTAACTGTGACACGTCTTTGTGGCGCTTCCTCCTCAGGTTCCGATTCTTCCGATTCTTCCGAATCTTCCTCAAACCCTTTGGGTGGGCCGCCATGCGCGTCATCCTTTGGCGGCTCCTCTTCAGACTCGTCACCTGTGGGTGGGACAAGCAATGACGAGCGGCGCAATTAGTTATCATTACAATCGCAAATCAAACTTGGGAATATGCAAACATCATAATTTAACCGACCATATTCACTCAGATTAACTTACCCTTTGACAGATGACTAGCCGTTGCTCTTGATCGAACGTGCCCGCCAGGCGAAAGGAGCTTTTTGCAGTAGTCGACGGCACGCCCCAACATCCCCCCCCAGACGCCCCCGAATTCCCCTTCGAGCCTCCCTCCCCTCCCCCCCCTCCTTCCCCCCTTCCCCCGATGCGCCGGTCGACCCGCCCCCCTCTCCGCCCTTCTCTCCGCCCCCCTCTCCGCCCTTTGACCCGCCCCCCTCTCCGCCCTTCGACCCGCCCCCCTCTCCGTCCTTCGACCCCCCCCCTCTCCGCCCTTCGACCCCCCCCCTCTCCGCCCTTCGACCCGCCCCCCTCTCCGTCCTTCGACCCCCCCCCTCTCCGCCCTTCGACCCGCCCCCCTCTCCGCCCTTTGACCCGCCCCCCTCTCCGTCCTTCGACCCCCCCCCTCTCCGCCCTTCGACCCGCCCCCCTCTCCGCCCTTCGAACCCCCCCCTCTCCGTCCTTCGACCCGCCCCCCTTATCACCACCCTCATTCCCGCCCCCCTCATCATCGCCGGCACCATCATCACCAACCTCCTCCCCATCATCACCCCCATGTGACCCGACATCCTCATCATCCCCCATTGAGACGTCTTCGGCCGAGGGGGTCTCCGAGGCGGCGCGCTTCCGGCGTTTCTTTTTGGTGCCAGCGCCTGCCGTCTCCAGCGGACGCTTCTGGGCTGCACCCGCAATTTCCTTGCCCGAACGGCCGTTGGGATTGGAAATATCCTCCCCCTCAGGCCGCTTCCCAAGTACCTTCAGAAGGACCTTAAACCCATCCACCTGCTCCTTTGACCCAATGAAGATCACGGGTGGGTTGAAGAATCCCGTGAAATCGCCTAGGTACGACGACCAGGCGTCCTTCACACCATTGAAATCTCCACAATCCTTCGCCGCCTTCCAGTCCCTTTTCTCCACCCACGCACCCGTTCGACCCTTCAACAATTCCTCATCATTCCACAGCTTCGCGTGGTGTTCCAAATTCAGCAGCCATATCCCATTCTTGATATCCGGCTGGTTCACCCCCCCCTTCCTCTTCACAACAAATTCGAACCCCTCCATTGCATTAAGTACCACTTGAGCCAACCGTGTCGGCCCATCGCTTTTCTCCCACGCGAAAGTCTTCATCATGAACTCACAGGTCGTTTCCCCGTCAGACCCGTAAATTTTCTTAGAAATCCACGGGCCCTGCTGCTCGATTTCGGATGCCAGCTCCTCCGACCCAAACTTCCGCGGGGGTTCCCGCTTCTCCCCCACCTTTTTTTGGCGACCCGACTGGACGTCCTCTGCCTCGGCATGTTCGGCTTGGCCTTCCTCCGGCACAGCCCCCGTCACCACCACAGCCCCCGCCACAGGCTGTACGGGTTGGGGCACCACAGCCTGTTCGGTTGGGGGTTCGGGCGCAATCAGGACCCACCATTTCGTTTCCTCCTTGTGGGTCGTCCCAAAATCCGTCCTCTCCAGCAGTGCAAGTGGGAAGGTGGAATCGTCCCTCCCCGTTGGCCTGATAACCGCCCTTAGTCTCTTGGCAGCTACAGCGACCGTATCGGCCACCCTCTGAAGGGCGCTGTCGGATTCCGAAGGCTGCATCGGCAACCAGCCGAGGTCGCGTGGTTCGGGGTATTTCCCCAAATCGCGGTTGTAGATCATGAAAAGCTGGACCATCACCTCGCAGAAGATCTTGGCCATGTATGTCAGGTCATACAAGCACTGAGGAGGAACGTGTTTGGCCTTCACGGTTGCCATGATAGACGGCCAGAATCGAAAGCGGGCTAGACTCCTCCACCCTTCCTGTTTGATCCCCCCCCCTTCCTCATCACCCTTCCCTCCCCGTCCAGCTTGTCCGCTGCCACGATGTCCAGAAACTCTGCAAGCTCCTTGGCCAGCTTGTCCTCAATCGGCATTCCACATCTACTGTCGTCGTTCGGAGCGACCGTTTCATCCTTCACAGCCGAGATGAAGTCGTAGACTTGGGTTTTCTCCGATTCGGACAAACCACCCTCGTTCAATCGCCCTCCAACCCGCTCCTCACCACCCTCCTCCCCCTCCCCGTCCTTCCTTGCCTTCTCAGTGCTGCTTGAAACCCCATGAATCAAATTCCATATTTCTTTCTGGTCCTGAAGGGGCACCTCCGGCTTATCCCAGGATTCCTCCATGTGCGTCTTGAAATAGTTGTGCACTTCCAGCAGCGCCGTCCCCCTCGACTTTTTGGAAACGGCCTCGTCTTCTGCATTCAGCCCCCCTCCGATCAGGGCAACCCTCCGATGCGCCTCTCTCCCCTGCATGCATGAAATGTGAATCAGTGTTTGAGACAAAAAACGGTCATACAACACACGACCTGACATTTTGTCCTTACACTTTGGAAGATCGGCCGTTCCCGAACAAAAATCACACCCTAATTTCCAGTTTCCAACGGCCGTTGGCGCAAGAAAAATCACACCCTAATTTCCAGGTTCCAACGGCCGTTGGCGCAAGAAAAATGTCGACCGAATTTCCAGGTTCCAACGGCCGTTGGCGCAAGAAAAGTATCAACCAAATTTCCAGGTTCCAACGGCCGTTGGCGAAAGAAAAATCACACACTAATTTCCAGGTTCCAACGGCCGTTGGCGCGAGAAAAATGACACCCTAATTTCCAGGTTCCAACGGCCGTTGGCGCAAGAAAAATCACACACTAATTTCCAGGTTCCAACGGCCGTTGGCGCAAGAAAAATCACACCCTAATTCCAGGTTCCAACGGCCGTTGGCGCAAGAAAAATCACACCCTAATTTCCAGGTTCCAACGGCCGTTGGCGCAAGAAAAATGTCGACCGAATTTCCAGGTTCCAACGGCCGTTGGCGCAAGAAAAATATCAACAAAATTTCCAGGTTCCAACGGCCGTTGGCGAAAGAAAAATCACACACTAATTTCCAGGTTCCAACGGCCGTTGGCGAACAAAAATCACATCTAGTGCCTACAACGTTCCCACACCCGATCCGTTATATTTACCTTTTGCGTCCGCATGTCCTTCATGGGCGGGATCAGTGCTTCCCCCTCCACCTCCCAGCCCTTGAGCACGTCCAGATTGGTGTACATGAACTTGTCCGCGTCCCTCACCAACCCCCTCCACAAATCAAACGCCTCCTCGGTTGTCTCCACGTACTTGCCCTTTTGTTTACCGGCAATCTCGCCAGCTATCGCAGTCCTCACTTGCTCGTCTGAGCCCTCAAAAATCACGGACTTCAACATCTGCGTGTAGTGGTTGCCGTCCAGCACGGCAAACTGCGCAAACACGAAAGGCTTGTCGTACGCGAGCATGTAGCCCAACGCGGTGTTCGTGAGCTCAAGTACTGCCTCACGGTCAGATGCATCTGACCACTCGGACGTATTCAAGTCCATGGTGATCAAATCCTGCGAGCACGCGGCCGCCATATCCTTCTTGGAGTGCGTCCGGAGAATGGCCCTCCCTTCCTCGGCCGTTGGCGAACGAAAGTATCCGAACCTCTGCACGGCACGGTCACTGTCCTCCCCCGTCAGTTTTTTAATTTTGTCAGAAAACCCTGGATTCTCTTCCAGCCAGGCATTGTAAGAATCGGGCTCCTGGTCTGCCAGCACCTGCCACGCAAACCGGAAGATCAGCACGGCACATTTTGCCTTCGTCAGACTTGTGCCGGCCCCCACGAACCACGGCGCGAGCCCCTTACAATTCCGCACCGTCACCGTCCGATGCCTCATTAGTTCCGGGAGTTGGCACAAGTTGTCCGTAAAGACCCGTACTTGAGTCGCAATCGCGGACCCCCCCACGATGTCGACATCGTCTGGCACTAGACGAAACTTCTGCCGCAGATGAAACGCCGCCTGTATGCTGTCAGTTAGGTTCTTGTCGTGCACATGAGAGGATGGCGCTGGCTCCCAGGAGTCCAAAATGCTGGGCTTCGCATTTCCAGCACGTGTCGTCAGCAGCCCCTTCCTCTCAAAGGTCTTCACAATCCCCGACCATAAGTCGGTGCCCGGAGCTCGTTGGCGCCAGTCCTCAAAAAATGTTGTGAGATGCCTTTCCGCCACCCCATGTTCAATCTTGTAAGCCCACCTCCTCCGCTCTTCCTCCGTTCTCTGCCTTGACGGACGCCCCTGATCACATGCAAAAAACATACAGATAGCCGGAAGGTCAGTACTATGTTCCAACGGCCGTCGCCGGAAAAATAACACCCTAATTTCCAGGTTCCAACGGCCGTTGGCGCATGAAAATCACACCCTAATTTACAGGTTCCAACGGCCGTTGGCGCATGAAAATCACACCCTAATTTCCAGGTTCCAACGGCCGTTGGCGAAAGAAAAATCACACCCTAATTTCCAGGTTCCAACGGCCGTTGGCGCGAGAAAAATGACACCCTAATTTCCAGGTTCCAACGGCCGTTGGCGCGAGAAAAATCACACCCTAATTTCCAGGTTCCAACGGCCGTTGGCGCAAGAAAAATGACACCCTAATTTCCAGGTTCCAACGGCCGTTGGCGACAGAAAAATCACACCCTAATTTCCAGGTTCCAACGGCCGTTGGCGCATGAAAATCACACCCTAATTTACAGGTTCCAACGGCCGTTGGCGCATGAAAATCACACCCTAATTTACAGGTTCCAACGGCCGTTGGCGCATGAAAATCACACCCTAATTTCAAGGTTCCGACGGCCGTTGGGCAAAAAAAAAATAACACCCTAATTTCCAAATTGCAACGGCCGTTGGCGCAAGAAAATCAAGCAAGAAAAGGACAAGGACAAGGTGCTGGCACAAGGACAAGGACAAGGACAAGGACAAGGACAAGGACAAGGACCAGGACAAGGACAAGGACAAGGACAAGGACAAGACAAGTACAAGGTGCTGGCACAAGGACAAGGACAAGGACAAGGACAAGGACAAGGACAAGGACAAGGACAAGGAGAAGGACAAGGACAAGGACAAGGACAAGGACGAGGACAAGGACGAGGACAAGGACAAGGACAAGGACAAGGACAAGGACAAGGACAAGGACAAGGACAAGGACAAGGACAAGGACCCGGACAAGGACCCGGACAAGGACCCAGACAAGGCCAAGGCCAAGGCCAAGGCCAAGGCCAAGGCCAAGGACAGGAGGACAAGGACGAGGACAAGGACAAGGACAAGGACAAGGACAAGGACAAGGACAAGGACAAGGACAAGGACAAGGACAAGGACAAGGACAAGGACGAGGACAAGGACGAGGACAAGGTGCTGGCACAAGGACAAGGACAAGGACAAGGACAAGGACAAGGACAAGGACAAGGACAAGGTGCTGGCACAAGGACAAGGACAAGGACAAGGACAAGGACAAGGACAAGGACAAGGACAAGGACAAGGACAAGGACAAGGACAAGGACAAGGACAAGGACAAGGACAAGGACAAGGACAAGGACAAGGACAAGGACAAGGACAAGGACAAGGACAAGGACAAGGACAAGAAGGACAAGGACAAGGACAAGGACAAGGACAAGGACAAGGACAAGGACAAGGACAAGGACAAGGACAAGGACAAGGACAAGGACAAGGACAAGGACAAGGACAAGGACAAGGACAAGGACAAGGACAAGGACAAGGACAAGGACAAGGACAAGGACAAGGACGAGGAGAAGCACAAGGACAACCACAACGAAAAGGACAAGGACAAGGACAAGGACAAGGACAAGGACAAGGACAAGGACAAGGACAAGGACAAAAGGACAAGGACAAGGACAAGGACAAGGACAGGGACAGGACAAGGACAAGGACAAGGACAAGGACAAGGACGAGGACGAGGGAGAGGACAGGAGGACGAGGACGAGGACGAGGACGAGGACGAGGACGAGGACGGCGAGGACGAGGACGAGGACGAGGACGACGAGGACGAGGACGAGGACGAGGACGAGGACGAGGACGAGGACGAGGACGAGGACGAGGACAAGGACAAGGACAAGGACAAGGACAAGGACAAGGACAAGGACAAACAAGGACGAGGACGAGGACGAGGACGAGGACGAGGACGAGGACGAGGACGAGGACGAGGACGAGGACGAGGACGAGGACGAGGACGAGGAACGACAGGACGAGGACAGGAGGACGAGACGAGGACGAGGACAGGACGAGACGAGGACGAGGACGAGGACAAGGACAAGGACAAGGACAAGGACAAGGACAAGGACAAGGACAAGGACAAGGACAAGGACAAGGACGAGGACGAGGACGAGGACGAGGACGAGGACGAGGACGAGGACGAGGACACGGACGAGGAAGGAGGACAAGGACAAGGACAAGGAC
>RPFO01001343.1:0-77631 GCA_009746045.1 Mesostigma viride | reverse complement strand
GGGGAAGGGGGAAGGGGAAGGAAGGGGGAAGGGGAAGGGGGAAGGGGGAAGGGGAAGGGGAAGGGGAAGGGGAAGGGGGAAGGGGAAGGGGGAAGGGGGAAGGGGGAAGGGGAAGGGGAAGGGGAAGGGGGAAGGGGAAGGGAAGGGGAAGGGGGAAGGGGGAAGGGAAGGGGAAGGGGGAAGGGGAAGGGGAAGGGGAAGGGGAAGGGGAAGGGGAAGGGGAAGGGAAGGGGAAGGGGAAGGGGAAGGGGAAGGGGAAGGGGGAAGGGGGAAGGGGAAGGGGAAGGGAAGGGGGAAGGGAAGGGGAAGGGGAAGGGGAAGGGGAAGGGGGAAGGGGAAGGGGAAGGGGAAGGGGAAGGGAAGGGGAAGGGGGAAGGGGAAGGGGGAAGGGGAAGGGGGAAGGGGAAGGGGAAGGGGAAGGGAAGGGGGAAGGGGAAGGGGAAGGGGAAGGGGAAGGGGAAGGGGAAGGGGAAGGGGAAGGGGAAGGGGAAGGGGGAAGGGGAAGGGGAAGGGAAGGGGAAGGGGAAGGGGAAGGGGAAGGGGAAGGGGGAAGGGGAAGGGGAAGGGAAGGGGAAGGGAAGGGGAAGGGGAAGGGGAAGGGGAAGGGGGAAGGGGAAGGGGAAGGGGAAGGGGAAGGGGAAGGGAAGGGGGAAGGGGAAGGGGAAGGGAAGGGGAAGGGGAAGGGGAAGGGGAAGGGGAAGGGGGAAGGGGAAGGGGAAGGGAAGGGGAAGGGGAAGGGGGAAGGGGAAGGGGAAGGGGAAGGGGGAAGGGGAAGGGGAAGGGGGAAGGGGAAGGGAAGGGGAAGGGGAAGGGGAAGGGAAGGGGAAGGGGAAGGGGAAGGGGGAAGGGGAAGGGGAAGGGGAAGGGAAGGGGAAGGGGAAGGGGAAGGGGAAGGGGGAAGGGGAAGGGGAAGGGGGAAGGGGAAGGGGAAGGGGAAGGGGAAGGGGGAAGGGGAAGGGGAAGGGGAAGGGAAGGGGAAGGGAAGGGGAAGGGAAGGGGAAGGGGAAGGGGAAGGGGAAGGGGAAGGGGAAGGGGAAGGGGGAAGGGGAAGGGAAGGGGGAAGGGGAAGGGGAAGGAAGGGGAAGGGGAAGGGGGAAGGGGAAGGGGAAGGGGAAGGGGAAGGGGAAGGGGAAGGGGAAGGGGAAGGGGGAAGGGGAAGGGGAAGGGGAAGGGGGAAGGGGAAGGGGGAAGGGGAAGGGGGGAAGGGGGAAGGGGAAGGGGAAGGGGAAGGGGAAGGGGAAGGGGGAAGGGGAAGGGAAGGGGAAGGGGAAGGGAAGGGGAAGGGGAAGGGGGAAGGGGAAGGGGAAGGGGAAGGGGAAGGGGAAGGGGAAGGGGAAGGGGAAGGGGAAGGAAGGGAAGGGGAAGGGGGAAGGGGAAGGGGGGAAGGGAAGGGGAAGGGGAAGGGGAAGGGGAAGGGGAAGGGGAAGGGAAGGAAGGGGAAGGGGAAGGGGAAGGGGAAGGGGAAGGGGAAGGGGGAAGGGGAAGGGGAAGGGAAGGGGAAGGGGAAGGGGAAGGGGAAGGGAAGGGGAAGGGGAAGGGGGAAGGGGAAGGGGAAGGGGAAGGGGAAGGGAAGGGGAAGGGGGAAGGGGAAGGGGAAGGGGAAGGGGAAGGGGAAGGGAAGGGGAAGGGGAAGGGGGAGGGGAAGGGGGAAGGGAGGGGAAGGGGGAAGGGGAAGGGGAAGGGGAAGGGGGGAAGGGGAAGGGGAAGGGGGAAGGGAAGGGGGAAGGGGAAGGGAAGGGGAAGGGGGAAGGGGAAGGGGGAAGGGGAAGGGGAAGGGGGAAGGGGAAGGGGGAAGGGGGAAGGAAGGGGAAGGGGAAGGGGAAGGGGAAGGGGAAGGGAAGGGGGAAGGGGAAGGGGAAGGGGGAAGGGGGAAGGGGGAAGGGGGAAGGGGGAAGGGGAAGGGGAAGGGGGAAGGGAAGGGGGAAGGGGGAAGGGGGAAGGGGGAAGGGGGAAGGGGGGAAGATCGAAGAGGGAAGAGGGAAATAGAGCATAAACAGAATCAGGCAATAGGAATGTCATTGGGAATGAGGATTGGGGAAGGGGGAATCGAGAAAGAACAGGGTATCAAATAGGGTATCAAATAGGGTATCAAATAGAGAGAAGGGGAACATGGGTGTTACCTCATTAACCAATGGATTGGTGGGGGTGAACGAATCCGAGAAAAACCGCAAGGTCAGGCATGGCTGAGGGGTTCTGCCCACAGCCCAACCAAGCAACCACGCAATTACAACTGGGGTACACTCCCACACCCTGGGCTTCCGTCCACACCCTGCCAACACCCTCGGGGGAATGGGGAGACATTCGGCAAACTGTGGTGGACCGCCTCACGTTCCACCTGTCGACACATCTACCTTCTCAACCAAACAACAATTTGTCAAGCAAAATGCAGTGGATACGGCTCATGTCCCCCAAGCGACGGTACTTCTGACGCAGCCGTCACGACGGCACGGCTATGTGTGCAGGGGGGGCACTCCCCACACAACATGGCACCATGTAGATCCCGCCCTTGCCCTGCCTGGATAGTCCCTGTGCCGTGCGTGACCACTACGGCATATTGTAAGCGCCTTGCTTCCTGCACCCACCTGCATCTTGAGCGAGCGCTCCTTGTCAGACAGGAGTGAAGATTGAAGGGAGGCCATCTCGGCCGCATGCGCCGCCACCTGCTCCGCGATTTTCTGCTCCGTGACAGTAGATAGAACAAGGTTTCAACGCGGCGGCGACATGTTATGCATGGGCATGAATGAGTCACAACCAGATGAAGCAGGAAGCCGCATGCACCTGTTTACCCATCCAGCGTGCTCCTCGATCAAACGATGTGTTCTTGTATCGATTCAAAAATCTGTTATCAAACCCGTGTCCTTGTATTACATACTAGCATGTTTGCTCCTTGATCAGTCCATGCGCTCGTCAAACACTCGCTGGACTGCCATGCTGACCTATTTACGAATTGGGCCACCTATGTTAACTCTCCACACCAATTTATCGCCTATCTATCACCGCCCACCTTGTGCAGCTGCGACACCTCCTGCGCGCGCGCCGCCGCGTCCCGCCGCACTGCTGCCAGCTCGCCCGCGTGCCTCTCCTCGGACGCCAGCAGCTTCTCCGCGAGCAGTGACGCGTCCGCCTCAGCTTGCCGCCGCTCGGCCTCCTGCACCGCCTCCACAAGCACCTCAGCAGGGGCACGGCCGCCCCACAGAGTGGGCCCGCCACCTGGCGTACCAGCGCCCACGGGACCGTTGCCGCTTGCAGCCGGCACAAAGCTCTCGTCATACCCCCTGGGAGTTGCCTCTGAGGCAAACGAGGATGGCGAGGCTGAGTCGTCGCTGGATTCATCTGCATGGGAGGACCGGTCCGCGGCACCCTGGGCGGCCGAGCCAGGGACCCCCGCGCCGCTCGACACGCGAGACATGCGCGCGCGCGCGATCAAATAGGGGGCGTCCAGGGACTCTGGGGACGCCGGCACGGGCGTTTTGGCGCCCATGTACTGCTCCAATGCGGCCTCCGCTTCTGCTGCCGCCGCACCGGCCTCGGCGGTGGCGAGTGCCGCCGCGTTTTCCATGGCAGTCGCCACCGCCGCCGCTGCTTCCTCTTTTGCTGCCGTCTGCCACGTCTTGGCGTCCTGAGCCGTCCCTTTCTCGTCCAATTCAGCCGTGGGCCCGCTGGCCGGCTGCCCATTGGCCTCGGCGCTCACGGAGCGGTCTATACATGGCCCCGGCGCTGCCTGGTCGGCGGGTGCGCTGGCATTCGGCTGTGCGTTGTCGAGTGCGGAAGGTTGTGGCAATTGTTGCGTTGGTCCAGCACGGTTTCCTAGAGCCGCCCCGCTTGTCAGCCCTGCAAGCGTCTGCGGGGAAAAGAGTGCCACCAACCCCACTCCCCCCGCCACCAAGCACGCTCCCCCTAGCAGCCAGCCGGGGACACCCGAGGCTGCTGGCTTGGCGGCGCTGGCAGGGGCTCCCGCTGCTGCACTGCTTGCTGGGGAGGATGCTGCAGCAGCGGGAGCTTTCGCCTGCGGAGCAGGCTGAGGCTTGGCCTGAGCCGATGCGAAGCGTCTCACTGAACCTTCACATGCCGAACGATGGAATGGTGCTGATGACATATTGCCATGCCCTTTGGGCAATGAATACACGCATGGCTCGCGGATGGACGCTGAGCCGAGGTGTAGCCCTCGTCCATCATGTCGAATTCTGCTTGATCCAAGCCCCTGCCGTTCTAATGATCTTCCCAGAGCCCGGCACCCATGCCGAAGACCCCGGCGCCACATTTGCAACGCAGCAGTGAAATTTCCCTGTCCTGGCTACGCGATGCTGAACTAATGCATGACCTGCAGCTTCCTCGTCCTGAAGGATTCAGGGCGGAGGAGAGCTTTCGAGTGCAAGGCCATGTCCGACCATTCACGTTCCGACCTTTTCGTCATCTTCGCGTTGGGCAATCGCAAGGTCGCAACTGCCAGCTGCACACTAAACTACTGGCATAGTCACTGGTCACGGCCTCGCGGGTGCCATGTGTGACGGAGTCCAGTATCTCGGTGTTTGATATTCCTCCGCCGGGGCCCGGGCGTAACCCCACGCCGGGCGGGATCCGCGTGGCCGGACTGCTCGGTCGCGGCCCAGCAGGCAATGTGGAGTGTGGACGTGTTGACTGGGGACTAGAACTACTGACCACGCGTGGGATTTTTCGGGTAAGTCAGGGGTAAGTGGGTATTCTGATTTGGCACGCCGCAAAGGTGAAAACCATTTGCGTTCAGTGCCGGTCCGCGGAAAACGCGATCTGCAAATGAATCCAGGCCGGAATCGAATTGGGGACCTCTCGCACCCACTGGGGTAAGTGGGTATATTTATCATCCAATTAAAGACCGGAGACTGATGTGAAATGGGGAATGAGTATCAGCAAATCATGATCCGGCGATATGAAGGTAGTCACTACACAGCGGTGTGAAGGTGACACTGCAGGTGAAGGGGCTAATAGGGCGCATTATGTGACCAAGGAAGCCAGTGGACCTTATTAGTCATCATATTGCCTTGGGGCATAATGGTAAATACCCGGTTACGGCCCATTAGATCATGAAAAAGCTCCAGAGGGCTAGGTTGGTCGTTATTGGGCCCTGGGTCCCACACCCTGTGACCTGTGTTGTTCCTGAGCCAATACTGTAGCCAAAATCGTCGCATAGTCGCGTTCCATAGGAAGATCAGTAAAGCGCCGGGCTACGCCTCCTCGGGTATACTCCTCCCGTACCTTGAAGACCGTCTCATCGCGAATCATTGGTCCAGATCGCGTATAGCATAATAGTAGTGCGCAATAATTAAATTAAATTATAACATCAAAGAGACAACCAGTGTCTCCGTTGGGAGATCATGCATGTAGCACATATTCCTTGCTGGATGGGTGGAGGTGGAAGAAGCCGCGTAATCGAACGAACCTAACTCTACTAAGCTATCTATTCTAGAAAATCCTAACTACACTACTCAGCAAAACGCCCCTTCCTCTTGGGGGGGCGTGGCTTGCCGACAGGGGCTGGCGTGTGAGCCTGGACAATCTTCAGCCACCTCTTCTTGTTCTGCATGGCAGACCAATTTAGAAGGGAGAGGGAGTGGATGCGGTGTTCAAACTGAGCTGGGACCACTAGGTCGGCCAACAACATCTGGATGTAGTTCATGGCAGGTTTACCTAGCTTTCTGGGAATGTCCTTGGGGCCAGGCCAGGTCAAGAACTCAAGATATGCCGCCCTGGTTGGCCAAGCCGCTGGGGGGCCAGACCAAGGGCTGTGTCAACCTGGCTGGTGCGAGCAAGATGTCCTACAAATGCTATCCTGCGCTGCCTAATCTCGTCCGAAATACGAGCGAGGCATACCCTGATACAAAGACTCTAATGACCTACGCTGGGAAAACCCTACATTCAGGACCTGTCGGAGCATTCTGTAAACCGTGCCGTCTATAGCTTAGCCGCCAGTGTGTCCGTGAGTGTCCATGCCTCGGCGCCATACGTAAGCACCGTGAGGACGAAGACCTTGAAGAAGAGCACAATGATGTGCGCTTACGGTGCTCGCCCAGGCCCTTCGAGCGCCAGCAGGTGTCTTATTAAGGGGTCCGGACGGACCTGCCCCCCCCCAAATTGAATACACATGTTTTGCACTCAATACCCATGCTGGCAATGCAAATTATGATGGGGGACCATAAATATGACCCTTGGGCATGCATCTGGCTACTTGTTGAGTTCAAGGCCCATCACAATACATGTGCAGGGAGCTTTTTTTGGCGCGCACACCCCCTAAAAGCACGGATTGCATAGGACAACCCCCCCACACTTGCCTGTACCAAACACCATATTTTTGTCAAATCCCCACCCAGACCAAAGAATGGAGCTAGTCGGGGTAAAATTGGCTCCAGAGTTCTCAATTCTCAAATTCTCAGAGGGCGGGGGCCGAGATTAATTAAGAGGTACCTTGAAATTAAATAAGAGGCATGGCTCTATCGAGATATATGTTCGGAGGCGAATTTCTATTGGCGTGAATTTGTAGTATTGTACGAAAACATGTCAAGGGTGACGGAAAGAAGGACTTATGTTCCAATTCAATTCAATGCACGACGGTATTGGACGGAGTTCCCGGTCTGGCAAGCGGATTTTGGATCTCACGTTCAGAAAAGGGCTTGGGTACACGACGCGGCGCGACGTACGTTGTAAAATGGCTCGCAGAAAAGGAACCGTGGCGACTATTTGGCGCCGCGTCGGTCTTGACGTTGTTTGCTCCGTTGGATCTGCATCTACGGCGTTCGTGGGTTGTTTCGAAACCCGGTCGATGAGATTTTACGGAGAAGTAGGGTATATAAGTGATCTTTGTTGTTTCCTTGATATTAGTGATCCTTTTTTGACCAAGCGGTGAACTGAATGTAGAAGTCGGAATAAATTATACGGTCTGACACGTTGTCGTACTATACTACAACTTAACGCCAATAGAAACTCGCCTCCAAAAATATATCTGGATAGAGGCATGCCTCTTATTTAATTTCAAGGTACCTCTTATTTAATCTCGGGCGGCGCCCTCCGAGAACTTGAGAATTTGAGAACCGGACTCGTGGGAGTCGGGGTAAAATTGAGTAATTTGCAGCACCAAAATCGCACGTCTGGGCATACTTATGCAGTTTACCGAAAAATACGTCTTTTTTGTGACTAAAAAAAAAAAATCAAATCAAATACGCATGGGTTGGGCCCAAGGAGATAAAAATAACTTCTACAGGGTGGGAATATCAATGGCACCAATTTTCAGCTCATTCTGACCACGTATGTGAACAGCCATCACTTTTGTATGAAAAAAAAAATGCACGAAAATACGGTTTTATGCCAAATGGCTGCACCAATCACAACCTTGCCCACCACCAAGTGGGGCAAACAAGGTGCCAGCAAGTTATTTATCATGCAAACTATCTTGGAATCAAAATTCAGGTCATTCTGAGCTAGACTGATGGCATAAACTAGTGTCCTCAACTGCCACCCCTCAACCCTAGTATAGACTGGCATGAGCTCAAACATAACCCTTTTCATCACCTGCCCACCACAAATCATCAGAATCCTAACATAGACGGCTGCCAATTGAGTTATACAAACAGCCACCAAATGCAGGATCAAGCTGAGCATGAGCCTTGAGTACTAGAGAGGTCATTCATAGCATGCAGCACCACACTATGGTAGCATAGTTGGCAATCTTCATTGGTAATAACAGAAATGTTTAGAGGCCCAAGCAACGTTCAATAGCAACAGAAACATGTGGGATTAGATGGGTGACTCGTACATGCTAGCCACACCCCACACCTCACCATGGTTGTAAACCATGCTCAACAATAAGGTGCATAAACAGCATGCTCATATACACGTGCTATGCTGACTTAGAGTAGAGGATGATGCCTCAATCAACCAGCAATAATAACACAATGTTCTAACCCTGCAGGTTCACATCACCCCGTTCAAAAACCAACCAACAAAACAGAACTGTAAGCGCAAACACGAAATACAGCAAAGCCATAAGAGAAATGGCTTGCAGCCATCCTCATAAGCATGGCTAGCATCCTTGAGAGCACATTGATTGTGATGCATAGTGGCTGTGATCCACAAATCTAAAGAGAACACACACGTAAGCATAGCTTACACATATACAAAGCATGGCCAGCAAGAGAAGTATAGCCACCTTGTTTCCCAGCACGTTGAGACGCACGGTTCATATGCTCGCCAGCTTGTTGCATGCCGCCCTCGAGGCATGCCGGGGTACGTGTTGAATATGCAATATAAGCACTCTGCCATCCAAATCCTTCCATATATCATTACATTAACGTAGCAGCTTACCTTGATATTACCCAATCCTAGACAGGATTTCAGAGCTTGCCACGCATAACGTAAGCGAATCGGTTGAAAGCTGCCGGAAAACTAGAGACGTGCATGCAGCAAGCGGCGAACAAAACAACGCACCCTTCCAGGAAACCGTGCTGAAAGCTTAGAATAAAGGGATTTCTAAACGCAATAGACTTCGGGGGTAACCACTGGATAATAGACGTACAATGGCATGCTATCTTTCCTGACAAGGCGCGCAAGAAATGCCAGCCACCCATGGACGGGTTGACAGCGCATAAAGCAGGACCTGGCGTTTTCTTTCCGAAAATGACGAGGAAAAGTAATAAAATAAAAGGTTCTTTAACATTTTCAATCTCCCCGTTAATGAACGTTGCTTTCTGCATCGCTAGGGACTAAGAACCTTTGTAATTATCGCTGTAGGCATGTATTGCTGCTTATTCGTTGCGGCAAGATTTCCGGGCCAGACCCCCTCGCAAACGCGGATGAAAAATGGCATCGATCTCGTCAATAATGCATCTTCGGCTACGCAAGATCATGATGAAACTTTGATTTGACGCATCTGCATAATTTTCTGCGGTCTTATTGCCATATTACTGCATTTATTACCTAACGCACGTCGCCATGGCCAACTTGGCGCAAGGGTTACGCGCATCGTGCACCACAATTTCACGTGACGGGTACCGGCGCGAATTTTTTGGCGCGAAATAATTCCGGTCCGTGTTTGGTGCCAGCCCCCCTGAAACCATACCATGGAATAACATGTACTGTTGACCTGGGGGGACCCAAGAGATGATTTTGGCATGTAAATAGGATGTATGGGGGTCCATCCCACCACTTGTTGAGGGTGGTATGCACAGTTACACGCTCGTATTGTGCTAAAAATAGCAAAAGACGCTATTTATGGCACATTCTGCCTAGGACAATGGGGGCATCTTTTTGCATGTTTCAATATATTCCCATTTAGTTGCCCCAGTTTGCAAATTTTCCACCTAATTGGCACCCCAAAATGGTGAGTATTTCATCAGTTATTAATTTTCCCCCAAAAGAGGTACTTTTTTGGGCTGAAAAAAATAAAACAAATCATAGACACACAATTTGACCCTGGGGAGATATACACAAATACTAGACATGGGCATACACAATCCCACAAAGTTTGAGCCCATTCTGACTACAAACGTGGAAGTTATAGCGTTTGGCAGCTGGCCACCTGTGCAGCCGCTAAGGAAGGCAATAGTGAGTATTAAGGCACACTAACACTTTCTATGCCATCCAAATGGCTCCAGACCATGCCCAATTCGAGCACAACGTACAAGGAGGTGGCTGGGCACCTATGTGCCCTTGCCTTACCTTGGCACGGGCAACCTCATGGGTGTGTGCACAGCAACAAGGCAGGTAGCTCTACATGTCTAGCCAGCACTTCTGAAGCAAATTCTAGGCGTATGCTGTGATCATCATACCAAAACCAAGGTGTCCAATGCAAATAGACCCTAGAAAGCCATATCCACTGATTGCCCAACCAAGGGGAACAACAGACAGTCCACAGAGAAAGCATACTAATCATAAATGCTGCGTGCCAGGGCTTCTTACCATGGTTACTTTGCCTTGCTAGCATATGACAGGGCTGTCTCATAATTCAGTGGGAGAGAGGCCAAGAAAACAACGGTATCCCCTACCTACATGCAGTTCCACCCATGCAATATGCCCCTCAGAACGCCCACTATAGCTTTTCTTTTCAGCGCGATTGTTTGCTAAGAAACAACCTCAACCTTGTGAGCCTCTGAGCACACTGAAACCACTGCTAAGAAAGGCTGCGTCAATATTCATACAAAACTGAGTGTTTTTACCAAACTCCTTCCAGGAAACCACTCGACAAATCCCTTACAACTTGCCAACATGCCACGGCTCATGATTTGACGCGTCCCAGCGATGCAACCTAGATAAAATCACTGAAAGCTGCCTGGAATCTGGCGATGCGCATCACGGAATGGCATGCTACCTTGCGCTAACTGCGCGGATAGAAGGCGAAAACTTGCGTTGACAACCATTTAAAGCAGCGAAACATTCATAGGGGGACGCTAAGCACGGGATCGTACCATTACCGGCAGTGTCATATGCCCAGTGGCGCAAGAAAGACCAACCTTCCATGGAAGGATGAGACGCGCATCCGGCGAGCCTGGACAGTGTCTTACCGAAAATGACGGAAATCTTGCAAAACCCCGGCGAATTTCTTTAGGATTCTCTATTGACAATGCAAACGCATCCTTGACGCTAAGTAAAGCCCATAAAACCTGACAATCCCCGCCGCCAGCGTGCATTCTTATTTATTCCTCGCGACGAAAATTTCGGATTGGACCCCCGCGGCGATGGTCATCAATAAAATTATCAACATTGCAAAGCGCACAAACTTAGCGATGAAATAATATCATAAACTCATCGCCTTTAAGATTCTCGCAATTTCTCTGCATTCCGCTTGTTATATTTGTCTAGTTTTGCCTGAAAGCCGTCGCCATGGCCAGCTCCGCTAGGGGTGCGCGCACCGTGCACCACTTTTTCACGGTACGGACGGGTACCGCGAATTTTTTCGGCGCCAAAAAATTCGCGCCCGGACCCTCACCTTAATTAATTGTAGAGCGCCAGTAGGTGTCTTTATTAATTAGACTCGTGCTCCCGTTGGGGAGTCACGGAGCATTAACCCCGATGGATGGATGGATGGATGGATGGATGGATGGATGGATGGATGGATGGATGGATGGATGGATGGATGGATGGATGGATGGATGGATGGATGGATGGATGGATGGATGGATGGATGGATGGGTGGATGGATGGATGGATGGATGGATGGATGGATGGATGGATGGATGGATGGATGGATGGATGGATGGATGGATGGATGGATGGATGGATGGATGGATGGATGGATGGATGGATGGATGGATGGATGGATGGATGGATGGATGGATGGATGGATGGATGGATGGATGGATGGATGGATGGATGGATGGATGGATGGATGGATGGATGGATGGATGGATGGATGGATGGATGGATGGATGGATGGATGGATGGATGGATGGATGGATGGATGGATGGATGGATGGATGGATGGATGGATGGATGGATGGATGGATGGATGGATGGATGGATGGATGGATGGATGGATGGATGGATGGATGGATGGATGGATGGATGGATGGATGGATGGATGGATGGATGGATGGATGGATGGATGGATGGATGGATGGATGGATGGATGGATGGATGGATGGATGGATGGATGGATGGATGGATGGATGGATGGATGGATGGATGGATGGATGGATGGATGGATGGATGGATGGATGGATGGATGGGTGCAAACAGTCCTACCGGTCTAATCTATCTACAACAGCTATCTACAACATCTATCTACAAAATCTATAACATCAACTCTACCCTAGGGGACCTGTCTGGCGTGCTTCCCGTATGTTTGCCCACGCGGGCGCTTCCCCACGGGAGGGGGCTCGTTGTCCTCTATGACCTGGGGCCACTTGGCCTTCTCCATCATCTTTTTCCAAATCATGGAAAGGCATAGGCCCCCATGTCCTCTACTAGCTGTTCTTTGAACGTGCGGGCCTTGCGGCGTCTAGCATCACGGGGCCCGGCCCACACGTGTAATTAAGGAGGTGCCGGCCAGGCTGAGCTGGGCGCAGTCCCGCGGGGGGGGCACGTGAGGTGTCTACCTGGTTGGTGCGAGCTAAGTGCCCAGGCTACTAGCTGCAGGCGCCGCTGCTTAATGGTGCTGGTGATATACGGCATGCCGAGGTTACTACACTGAGGTCCTCATTGCGAACATCAGCAGCATAGCCTACTCTGAAAATGGATCGCAGCATGTTGGTGACCGCGCCGTCCAGCTTTCGGGCCAGGTCGCCCGGCGGTGAGGGTCCACGTATCGGCCCCATACGTAAGAACATGAAGGACGAGGACCTTAAACAGGTCCGGTTTCTCGATCTTGCCCATGGGCTTGCGCCACAGGGCCCGATATTGGCGTAAAGCGCAACCATATCCATAGACTCAGGCTTCGCCTATAGCACGTGGCCTACGCGCATGTGCGCCCATAATGGCCCTCCATGGATGATGCCTTCAGAATTTAGCCACGCCCTGCCTATAATGGGACTCCCCATGGATGATGCATTCAGAATTTAGCCAAGCTCTGCCTATGCAGAGAGTCACTCTCTGTCGAGACGCCAGGAACATAACTCCGTTGGGAGTATATGTAGCACATGACGCCAGTATATGTAGCACGATCGACGCCATGCCCTAGTCTTTGTATATAGCCATGATGATCTTCCCACCTCTGTCGACACCCCTAGGTGCCTGAATACAGTGGTGTGCAGGTGCCCTTTGTTTTTATCCTTTGTTTTTTATTCTTTTTTATGTTTACATCCCTACCCTAGCTTGCAGGAAGTCGCCTAGAATGTATTAAAAGCCATATGCCCCATCTCAGGAACGTACATAACTCCGTTGGGAGTATATGTAGCACATAGCCCTTGAGAAGGGGCATATGGCCTATAAGTAATGCATTCTAAGCTACCTGCTGCAAGGGTGGGAATGTAAACGACACTTGCTCTAGGTGCATGCACCAGGGCACCTGCACCCCTCAGAGTCTCGGGCAACACCCAGCTAAGGGGAGCCCGTCATAGGGGGGGGAGATCAGCATAGCTATACTTTTCGTCCGAGGGTAGTAAAAAGGATCCGAGGCGTAAATTACGAGGTCTTATCTTACTACCTAGATACGAGGCGTGAGATCCAACGCCGTAATCATTACTACCTATCATCCTACGTAGTAATTTTACTAGCCGTAAGTAAGAGTAACGTTACGACTGCACATCTTTGGTAGTACATTACCGACAGAGTAAATTACCGCGACGGGTCTTGGTTGGTAATCTACCACCTGTAGATTAGGTGCCAGTGATCCGATGCTGTAAGATACGTTTCAGTAAGTTACTTCGGGGATCTTTGCCTGTACACCAGTGTTTTTTTTAGTGGCGATACACCGCCAAATGTGGCGGTGTGGCACTTTTTTTGGCAAAATGTGGCGGTGCCACCCACTTGGACAGGGCACCCAAGAAGCCACAATTTGGCCGTGCTGTTCTACTTTGTAGTTTCGTTTCGCCACAGGGTGGCCGTGCCTGAAGTTCACTCTAGTACAGGCTACGCCACAATTGGCGGTGTCAGCCGGTCTTCCGGCCGGCGTTCCGCCACAAGCCTCCCTAGTACTAGAACTACTATGAGTATTACTATGACTGACTGACTTACTGACTGCATAGTGCATGTACGTAGAGCCCGGCCAAGTGCCAAGTGGCAAGTGGCCCGCTGCCAGAGACCAGAGTGCACTGTGCAGACTGCAGCTTGTGTGCATTTTCTGGCTTCAGCTGGCTGGCGGCCTGGCGGCTGGCGCCTCAGTTCCAGTCACTCGCCAGCCATACAGTACTGTACTGCATTGCATTGACTATGTGTTTCGACTTTCGGCACTTCAGTAATCGTTTTGTTAAGCAGTGGCTGTAGTGGTAATCGTTGTTGCCCTTTATACTACTTTTAGGTCGGCCCATTTGTTCCGCAAACTCTTCCGGCAAACGTTGTCCGTACCCGAGTAGCGCAAAAATCCGAACGCCAAATTTGTTTCCGCAAAACCTTTGCGCAGATCCCATCCGTAGGCTTTCTAGCGGCCTGTCACCGCGTAACGTGTGCCGCCCAAACTCTTCTAGCCAGGGAACCAAACAAATACCTGCCAACCGTCAATCAGTAAAAGCGTTTCGAGTAGAAACGGCCGTAACCTCCTCGTAACCGTGAATTTTTCCGAGTAGCTAAGCGCCGAAGCCTTGCGTTCCGAGTTGAGCTTGAAATTGGCCTAGGTGTTTGGAACGGACGAGGGAAATTGGCAAGGAAAACGGCGAGGAGAGGACCGATTCAAGGGGTATTTGGCGGTTGCTGGCAAAAAGCGAGAAAGCTGACGGACGGACCTGACCTACTGACAGACCAGGTTTAGTTGCGGTTCGGTTCAGCCACCGGCTTCCCAAAATAGGCCAGCAAACCGTCCGGCACCATGAGTTTGCATGGAATCGTGGCGTAATCCATGGAATCACAGGCTGTGGCCGGCCGTACAGGTTCGGCTGTCTTGCTAGTGGGCGGGCTGTGTAAGCGGGAGTGTACGGCTGTGCTGGTACTCGCCGTTGAGGCACAAAAAGCCGTTGAGGCACAGAATCTGCCAAGTAGCGGGGGTTCGGGGGCGGAGCCCCCGATCTTGTCAACTACTATATTACGATCGTGTTGCGCAAGGGAGAAACCCGAACATCCTGACACCGCCGCGGGCGCCGTACCGTACGGCCTGATCGCACCCCCACGAACGCCTACTATTCCTGAAATCCTGCGGAGCCGCGAGTTACGGCCCGTAACCGCTCGCCTGAACGCCGTCACACCCTCCTAAGATCGAGTGTCAGCAGTTCTGAACGGAATCTGAATTCAGCAAAATGCGCGAGAAATGCCGGGGGCATATACGGCTGATTAACTTGTTACTACGGGAAGGATCTCTATCCAAACATCCTACTTGATTTACTAAGGGTTCAGACTGAACGGGAATTCTCTAGTGTTCAGAATGAACGGGAAATGTGCAGAAATTTAAGTTCGAACCCTATTCTGAACGGTTTTTCGGTTAAATTTTCGGTTCGGCCTACTTCTTACGCAATTTCTGTGCCAATTTTAACGAGATGACTGAACTGAACGTGTTCAGACGGGGAGCGTTGCAAAAAACGGCTCGAAACTCTGAAAAGCAGGGGGCTCAGCCCAAAAAACGGCCGTACGTAACCGAAATTTCGGGCTCCCGCTGGCCCCCCCGCCTCGGCGCCCTCGGCCACTGCCCCTTCGCACTGCGCACCCCGCGTGGCGCCGGCGTTCCCGAGGACGCACCCCGCGGGTGTACGCGCCAATCGCCCGCTCAGGCGCCAAAAAGTCCGGGCCCCGCAGGGGCCCCCAACTTGTTGCCCTTTATATTACAATTTTAGACAGCGATTTGTTTGCGCAAACCCTAAAAGCAAACTGTTGCCGCGTGCGAGTAGCGTTCCGCGGCGACCGCGATTGGGGGGTCGACCGTAGGGGTTCCCTTACATGCGTGCCGTTGGCTTGGTTGCGTCCACTGGTTGCGCGGCAAAGTTTGGCCCATTTGTGCCACCATTGCGGCCAAACTTTTGTCAGACAGCGTTTTGGCTGGCGTGCCTAAAGTTGTTTGCCCAAACTCTTGCCAAAAGTGTTGCGCAAACTCTTCCGTATTCGAGTAGCGTGGCCTATTGACCACAGAATTTCGGCATTGCGACCGATTCAAGCGGTATGTGTGCGACAAACGTGGTGGGGTTGTTGCCCGGTTATTGGCCGGGAACTAGCGTCAGTTTGACCACAGAATTGTTGCCCAGTCGCTGCGTGTTGGTTCGTCACTTTGCATGTCGACTGGGTATTTCTTATTCCGGGGCCCAATGGCCGGCGCCGCGCCAGACTCGCCCGCCTTTGGGCTTGCATGTTGCCCGGTTGCTGCCTGGTTTTTGCGTGTCGTGGCGACCGCAGTCGCTGCGTGCCAAAGGACAGCTCGGTAGCGTTGCTTTCAATGATTTCAACAGATTTTAACGGATGCAACGAAGGCACGAAGGGACGAAGACAACGATAGCATGCGGAATGCAGAGAAATCATGCGAACTCGTGAAAGAAGGTCGTTGAATGATGTTGTTTGTGCATTTTGAAAAGTCAGGTGTTGTGGGATTCAATCAACGGCAAGGAAGCGTTTATACTGGCCTTTGAGTCGAAAGTGTGCTGCTTTACGTCAAGATTTCCATAACTATCGGTTTGCGCCACCAGTCTCGCGGGATGCGCGTCCTGCATGGAAGGGGGAAAATTTTTATCAAGGAGACATCTAGCGCAGGCCAGAAATCGGGAGAATTCGGACCCTTTCTTATGCCCCCGGGCGAGGGACGATACCTTTCGTGGTGGGATCTACTTTGTGGTGGGATCATCTTTTGTGGTGGCTCGCGCCTTGACACCTCACAGGCATGCAACGTAGATAACATCATTAAAACTCCGGCGGCGCTGCAGGGCGGCATGGCAAGGGATCTGGCGCTATCTGACGGGAAAGAAGGCATAACCTCACGTTGATAACGTTGCTAAGAAGCGAAACATGTCGGCTGTCGGGGTTTTATCGAGTGGTTTTTGAGTGGTTTGTTGGAAGGTGTTTGCTGCAGGCTGCTCAGTTGTATGTAAATATTGAGGCAATTAAACGTTTCTTAGCACCGGCTTCACTGTGCTTGGAGGCTTCACTGTGCTTGGAGGCTCACCAGCTTGTGTATTTTTAGCAAACGGATGTGTTGGAAAGAAAGTGACATGGGTTGATCTGAGGGGCATACTGCACGGGTGAAACGCATGCAGGTAGGGAGTATCATTGGTAAGGCTGTATGTTATGTGTATACATATCTTGCGTATGCGTAGGTTGCATTATGCGTATGCGTATATTGAATTTGGCCTTGTGGCAAGCTTTGGTTTCTTACCAAAGGGTTGTGCTGGAAAGAAAGGTGACAGGGGTTGATCTCAGGGGCATACTGCATGGGCGAAACTGCACTAGGTACTCCTTACCTGTCCGGTCATTGGTAAGGCACGGTGCGTGCCAGGGGTTGACCTGAGGGGCGTACGGCATGGGTGAAGCTGCATGTACGTATGCCCAATACCTATCATCATTGGTAACGCACTGCGTGACAGGGGTTGATCTAAGGGGCATACTCCATGGGTGAAACTGCATGTAGGTAGAGGGCATCTTTGGTAAAGCAGTATATAATGCCAGGTATACATGGTTGTCTCCTTGATACATATATTTCAGGTTCTTCTTTTCGGGGTTTAATTTCCCTATGTTGCATGCCATTCTCACCCGCCTCTAATATTCTCAATGAATGCATATATTGCTTCCACTCCGGGCGACCAACTTTACTGTAAATTGTCCTACGGTATAACCGGTTGTGATAAATTAATGGATGAATAGATTAATGTCGCGCTCATGGTCCTCCCTGCCTTACCAATGAAATATAAATGCTTCCGTAACGCTCAATAAATGTCACAACTAAACCTAACGCACAAGCAATGATATACGCATACGTAATTTACACGTACCTCCGTCTGAACATCGCACAGTGAACAAAGTGCAAGACGTGTTCGCTGTGTTACCCCAACGGTTACAAATGCTTACGGCCTCAGTCGCACATCTCCGTAGCGCAATGGGAAGGGCAAATGTCTCCAGAATCTCCGATTGGCCGGGAACTAGCGTACGATTTTCACAGATTTTCACTCCAGTTGGTCGCCCGGACTGGAATATTTGCTCGCGTTCAGTGGGCCCTAAATGTGCACACGTTCCGTAGACGGTTGTAGTAGAGTAGGTGACGTGTCCGGCCGGAGACCGGCCACAAACGCCGGACAGGCACAATATTGGTTACTACCGGGGGCCCGGGGGCGAAGCCCCCGTTCTTGTTGTTAATTTACCAAGTACGCCCGGCGCCGATGCCTGAGACGGAGACGCTCGCCCGCCTTGTGTACAGGCATTCACGCCTTAAGTTGGGTTCGAGGTTTTTGGTCAACCCAACTTCAGGCGTGAACCCAACTTAAGGCGTGAATGATTCTAATAAATTCTACTAGTTTGAACTTAAGATAATTAAACATACTGTTCTGAACTACTTTGAACTTGGAATGCCAGTACGGCGCCGCGCCGCGCTGACCCCGCTGCCGGTAGGGTCATTTGCTGCACCAAAAAGCCAGCCCGCCACACGTGGCCGTGCCAAGCCCAATTTTAATTGGCTTAAAGCCACACATTGGCCGAGTAAACTGAAGTTTTCATAGTTCGAAACGCCACAAGTGGCCTAGCGCCACTAGTAACGAAAACCTTAAAAAAAACACTGCTGTACACGGCCAGATGGATAATTATATTGTAATGGAGAAGTGGGAGAACGTGCGTGTCTATTAGCAAATGCAGCGAAATATAAAAATGTAGTTATCAGCCTTTTTCGCCTATTCAGCAGTTGTCGTTGTCGGCCGTTGTCATTAAGCGGCTATAGATTATGTGTGCTGGGGCCGGTGAAAAGACGCTAGCAAAGTTCGTCTGAATGGCGTCCAATAGAGGGGATTTTATTCTTAGTGGATTGTTGGACGAGGAGAAGGCGAGGTTGCTGGCGGAGAATGCGAAAGAGCAGAGGGAAGCAGCGGAAGCCGTGCGTGGAAGATGAGGTAACGGGATGGAGTGTGGGCCCTGGCTTCTGGTTATGAAATGATGGCGGTTGCAGGCCAGCCGTGCTCGCTGGTAATGGGTGCGTGGTGTTGAAATCCAAGTTCTGCGCGTATTCTGTTTTTTGGTCAATGATTGAAGGGATGTCGCCTTGTTTTATTTTTGTGCATCTGCGTCCCGTCGTGACTGCCTCGTCATGGACGCCCAGGGGTAGAAGTTCGAACGAGGGAATGATTTTTCAAACGCCTGGATATGTTATGATAGTACGAATAAATGGTAATGGGTAGAGGCGGCCAAAATTTTGTTGGAAGTGTGCCAACGCCGCACATACGACTTGAACAACCCTAGGTATCTTAGGAAAAGGAAACACGGATACGTCGGAGTGGAGGAAGAGGAAGACGATGACGATGGTGAAGATGGAGAGGTTTACAATGGAGGCCTTGAGAATGGGGAGACATTGAATCAGGAGAGCAGGGTAGCGGTGAGTGGCCCGTCATGAATTACATTGTGGTTGCAGTTGTTAGCGAGGCGTGTTGATTGCTTCTTGCCGCGGGTAATCGCTAGCGCGCATAACCTTCTTTTTTCAACAGGTGTTCTGGTGCATTGACTGCCGCAAAGCAATTAATGGGACTGATTATGTGCCTATCATGCCGTTTGGGAATCATACATTGCCAACATTTCGTGTTTAGAAGGCGCGCCTTCAGAAGCATATTCAGCACCGCACGAGCCAGGTGCTGAAGGCGTGCTTGGAGAGGAAGGGGTATAAAGTGCGCATGACCGCATCGAAGAAGAAGAAGCAGCAGGAATCGGGCAAGACCATGATAACCGAGCCAGGATTGGCTTTCGTGCATGCAGTACATGGTGCGGCGCAGGCAGTGAATGCTGCATCGATTGCAGCGGTGCAGCCTGTGGCCATGGCGGTGCAGGGCGCGGGTCCTGAAGTGTGGGCGTTGGCGAAGCAGATTCACGATGCTGTCATGGCCACGTTGTGAAGCCAAGGAATGGGTGTTGGTTCCAGTCAGGTGCCTCGCCCGGAGGAAGCTTTTCTGCTGTAAGCAGAGGTGCGGCATCAAGCATTTGCAATCGCCATGAGAGCAGTGGAGATGTCAGCGGCATGAAGCATTTGCAATCGCCATGAGAGCAGTGGAGATGTCTGCGGCATTGGGAGATCTGCAGACAATTGCAGGAGGACATTGTGCGGTACGCTTGTAGGGTGTATGCTGTGTTGTTCCGCTCGCTAATGGACATGTGCCCCTGTAACCTCTTCCAGGCTAGTATCTGCTATCCACCTCTTCAGGCTTGAAAAGTAAATTGCTGTACGGTTCACAATTGGCATGGCTTGACATGCACGCGTCCTTGACTGTGGTCTGCATGGGTTTGGGGTTTAGCGGTTTACATCAGACTCTGCTGTGTGTCTGCTTAATCAGCCGACGTGTCACATGGGGACAGCAACGGCGCTGGGATGCAGCCCGGTGTGAATGCGAGTAAGGTACGCGCTGTCATGCATGGCGGATGGGGCGTGGAAGCCACGACCCACGTTTTTGTGTGTGCACGGGGGGCTAGGGGGCAAGTCGTTGTGTTGCTGCCATCCATATGGCCATGGATATGCGGGAAGCTTTCCCTGTACCCATACTTAATGATGCATGGACTGGTTGTGACAGCCAAGGGTTTAGCTGTCGTGGGTTTGCTGAGTGATCATGGCAGTCTGCTAGGCTGGTGCTAGAACAGCAATAGCGCGGTTACTGCTATGTCTTGCCCGTGCTAACTGATGCTGCAGCCATGCGTGGAGCGCGAATCGTCCCGAGAGGAGAAGGAG
Source organism: Mesostigma viride (assembly GCA_009746045.1). NCBI lineage: Eukaryota > Viridiplantae > Streptophyta > Mesostigmatophyceae > Mesostigmatales > Mesostigmataceae > Mesostigma > Mesostigma viride. The sequence goes on along the minus strand of RPFO01001343.1, from coordinate 57,200 downwards.
GAGGCGGGGCCGGTGCACCCATGGGCAGGGCCGGAGAAGAAGGACGCGGAGCACCCAGTGTGGGAGAAGGAGAAGGCGGGGAAGCACTGAAGCTCCACCCCATGTCAGGCCTCTAGTATAGGTGCCAGTTAACTAAACCCATGCACGTGCAGGTTGTAGCTCAGAATGTATTTAAAATCATATGCCCCTTTTCAGGTATATGTGTAACAGTGACTCCCAACGGATATATGTTCCTAATTTATTAAATTCTTACTGAATAATTGTTGTCTTTATGAACCCATGAAGAGCAAAGCCCGGTGGGGAGTACATGTAACGCATTACCACGAGAAGGGGTCCCCACACCGCATTTCTTCGCTCTCTGTTCCTATGCAGAACAAGAAGAGGTGGAAGACCAATGTCCCGGCTCACACGCCAGCCCATGTGGGTAAGCCCCCTCCCCCAAAGCGGAAGGGGCGCTTTGGGGAGAAGTGTAGTGAGGATTTTGTAGACTAGATAGCACTAACTTACTTACACCAGACCTGGCAATAAACAAGCATTGATGGGATGGACCCAGCGATACATAATGGGCGTGCATGCGTAAAAAATATACACTATGCATGGCCCAATGGGCATGCATTCAAATAATTACAAATGAAGGCCGCCATGAGAGCACTGAAGCTAAACCAGACCGGGCCACAATTAACCCTCCAGCACCAAAGTTCCACTGCATCATGTAAGACAAGCCTGACATCCATCCATCCATCCATCCATCCATCCATCCATCCATCCATCCATCCATCCATCCATCCATCCATCCATCCATCCATCCATCCATCCATCCATCCATCCATCCATCCATCCATCCATCCATCCATCCATCCATCCATCCATCCATCCATCCATCCATCCATCCATCCATCCATCCATCCATCCATCCATCCATCCATCCATCCATCCATCCATCCATCCATCCATCCATCCATCCATCCATCCATCCATCCATCCATCCATCCATCCATCCATCCATCCATCCATCCATCCATCCATCCATCCATCCATCCATCCATCCATCCATCCATCCATCCATCCATCCATCCATCCATCCATCCATCCATCCATCCATCCATCCATCCATCCATCCATCCATCCATCCATCCATCCATCCATCCATCCATCCATCCATCCATCCATCCATCCATCCATCCATCCATCCATCCATCCATCCATCCATCCATCCATCCATCCATCCATCCATCCATCCATCCATCCATCCATCCATCCATCCATCCATCCATCCATCCATCCATCCATCCATCCATCCATCCATCCATCCATCCATCCATCCATCCATCCATCCATCCATCCATCCATCCATCCATCCATCCATCCATCCATCCATCCATCCATCCATCCATCCATCCATCCATCCATCCATCCATCCATCCATCCATCCATCCATCCATCCATCCATCCATCCATCCATCCATCCATCCATCCATCCATCCATCCATCCATCCATCCATCCATCCATCCATCCATCCATCCATCCATCCATCCATCCATCCATCCATCCATCCATCCATCCATCCATCCACGTTAGACGCCGCAAGGCCCGCACCTTCAAAGAACAGCTAGTAGAGGACATGGGGGGCCTAGGCCTCTCCGTGATTTGGAAGAAGATGATGGACAAGGCCAAGTGGGCCCAGGTCATAGAGGACAACGAGCCCCCCCCAGTGGGGAAGCGCCCGCGTGTGCAATCCCGCGGGAGGCACGCTAGATAGCTCCCCCCAGGGCAGCGTGCGGCTGCCTAGATAGATGATGTAGTTAGAATGTTGTTAGATAGATGTAGTATGTAGCCAATGTAGATAGATTAGACCGGTAGGAATGTGTGCGCCCATCCATCCATTCATCGGGGTTAATGCTCCGTGACTCCCCAACGGGAGCACGAGTCTAATTAATTAATTCCATCCATCCATCCATCCATCCATCCATCCATCCATCCATCCATCCATCCATCCATCCATCCATCCATCCATCCATCCATCCATCCATCCATCCATCCATCCATCCATCCATCCATCCATCCATCCATCCATCCATCCATCCATCCATCCATCCATCCATCCATCCATCCATCCATCCATCCATCCATCCATCCATCCATCCATCCATCCATCCATCCATCCATCCATCCATCCATCCATCCATCCATCCATCCATCCATCCATCCATCCATCCATCCATCCATCCATCCATCCATCCATCCATCCATCCATCCATCCATTGATCGGGGTATAGTCCTAGTACAGCCATGCTACGTCCTGGCTATGATGAGATTACTTGCCCACGCTCCTAGTGTTATGCCATGCTCACATGGGTCTTATTGCACCCACAGATTGCCGGATCGTTGGCGTGTCCGTTTAGCTAGCGTTCCCGAATGCAGCTGTGGCATGCCTTAGGCATGAAGGAGACTGGGGGTCTCTGCCCTTTCTCCTGTTGTGCACACACAGGGATTAAAAGCACTTCGGTGCTCCGTGACTCCCCAACAGGAGCACGTGTTTAATTAATTAATTAATTAATTAATCGGGGTTAGCTAATGCTCCTTGACTCCCTAATGGGGGCATGAGTTTAATAAATGAATTAAGTAGTTAGTTAATTATATCAAAGAGACAACCAGGTTAATATAATCAGGTTGATTCAGATGAGGTCTGTGCTGGTTCCTTGTGGACTGGCCAGCCAGGGAGATATCTTCTTACATGGTCAGGCCCTTTAAGACCCCGGCGGACAAGATTTCTTTTCTCAGACGCCGCAAGCGGCTCGAGAAGACTCTCTTCACCCTTGATGACGACTTGACCCTGGCGCAGCAACAACGGCGACGGGAGCTATGGCCGACCTACCTCCAGCTCCGGCAGACCAAGGCGGGGCAGCCGGTGTACTGGAAGGGGGCGGCCATCTACGTCGGCCACAAGCCCTGGCAGGCGACCCCCCCCCCCCGCGGCCCCAGCGACTCCAGACGCCCCAGCTTAGGGGAATACAGCAGTAGTAGTGCAGAATAGATAGACCGTGGCCATGTACATGTACGCCTCCTAGAGGCACTATCCCAGCTAAGCCCCGCGCTTTATTTAATCATGTACATGTGTGCCTATGATGTGCCACACTCCAGACGATGCATAGCCTTATTTAGTAATGTTGTGCCCATGCAGGGAGTCACTCTCTGCTGAGAAGCCATGCCATAGCTCTTGTATAGCCATGATGATCTTCCCCCTCACAGGCATGCTCCCCCCTTACCCGGGCATAGCGTGATAGACCATGAGGGTGCGGGTGCCCTGGTGCACCTAGAGCAAGTGTTGTTTACATTCCCACCCTTGCAGGAAGTAGCTTAGAATGTATTATAGGCCCATATGCCCCTTCTCAGGGCTATGTGCTACATATACTCCCAACGGAGTTATGTTCCTAATTAATTAATTAATTAATGGTCAGGCCCTTGCCGACCATGTAAGAACCTGTTAGGCGACGCAGTGGCCAGCATTGGACATACCGCCATATGTTTGTCTCCGCGATATGATTTTAGCTGACATGCAGAGCACAGACATTGTTGGCGTCATCCGCTCAACCCCTCTTATTCAGACATGGGACCTCGGATGTGTAGGATTAGTAGCGTTGCCCAGGCGGACATTGTCAAAGACTACGACCCCCCAGTTGTGGGTCCTAGGAAATTTAACAAGCATGATTGTCTCCTTGTTGATAGGCATTAATTAATCCTTGATGATAGGCATTGCTTGCGTGCAAGATTAGCTCGAGGCCCATATTTTAGACTACTAGCTGAGCTGTGGACATACATGTTGTTATTGACGTCTTGACGGATATTGACGTCTTGGGGTGACTTCCACTATATCTTCTTTGGGGAATTCAGAGATCCCGGTCCCCCAACATGGACATGAGACTAATTAAAATCAATTAATCAATGTCATGAATAGAGCGCGTTCATGACGTTCAGTCATGAACAGAGCCCTAACCTTAAACACATAAGAAAACAATTATGGCGGGCCATGTGACTTGGAATGTAAGAAGCTTAGCCCCCAAACATATTGTTGTCTCACGTAATGAATCACTTGCTGATCAACAAATCGATGGTTATCTCATAGGCACAATGTACCTCTGACCATCATTGCTGGCCCATGCATGCATGCACCAATGGCAGCCTACATGACACATACATCGCTTATTTGCCATGTAAAAAATGCGACAAAGTGTCCATATAGGTACTCATAGATTAGCACAAATTCCTTAGCACGATGTGGACAACTTTACTTAACGGTGAAAGCCTGTCTCGCCCTTATTGCCTTGAGGGTTCCCGGCGATAGGTCCTGTCTGTTGGTCGACATTTTTCTTTTGCAGCTGGCCATCGTCGGTAGGTATGAATGATCTCGATGCTAGCAATTACGATGATGATACCCGAGGTAGTCTATACCTGGGATCGAGAGCTTCTTCTTGTATGGCAATGCCGGCAGGGCGATGACGGTGACGGCCGTCACCGTCATCGCTCTCGACGGGCGTGATGAAAAGTACCTGGTTGATAGGCGGCAGCTATTCACAATATAGGCCGTTTTTTATTACTCCGAATAAAGAGTTAAGAGGTTGGCCCTCGGCAGGGCGATGACGGGGCGCTGACGGGGCGATGACGGGGCGATGACGGGGCGTTCACGCGCGTGATTAATAGAACCTGTTTGATAGGCAGCGGCTATTGGTAATATACTTTGTTGATTAAGAGAAGAGTTTAGATGTTGGCCCGTCGAGGGCGATGACGGTGACGAGCGTCACCGTCATCGCCCTCGACGGGCGTGATGAAAAGCCCATGTTTTATATGCGGTAGCTATTGGTAGTCCGTAGTATATAGGTCGTTGACTATCACTCCGAATAAAGAGTTAACAGGTTAAGGCCCTCGGCCGGGCGATGACGGGGCGATGACGGGGCGTTGACGCTCGTGATGAATAGGACCTGTTTGATAGGCGGCGGCTATTGCTAATATATAGGTCGGATATTTGTGTACCACCCCCCTCCTTCCCGCGGCAGGTACGCAGCGACCCGCTGTTGTCCTGGCTGCAATTGTGTATCACTTGTACGGTATTTGTGTATCACTTGTACGGTATTTGTGTATCACTTGTCCTCCTTCCCACGGCAGGTACGCAGCGACCCGCTGTTGTCCTGGCTGCAATTGTGTATCACTTGTACGGTATTTGTGTATCACTTGTACGGTATTTGTGTATCACTTGTCCTCCTTCCCACGGCAGGTACGCAGCGACCCGCTGTTGTCCTGGCTGCAATTGTGTATCACTTGTACGGTATTTGTGTACCACCCCCTCCTTCCCACGGCAGGTACGCAGCGCCCGGCTGTTGTCCTGGCTGCAGTTGTGTACCACCTGTACGGTATTTGTGTACCACCACCCTCCATGGCCCATGCAGCCCGGCCCGGCATCGTGCCGTCGCCGACCCGACAACGTTTTCTCGAACAACACGAATTTGAATTTTAGGGACTGGAGCGGCTGGCACGCTAGCGGCACGACCAACGGAACAAGAGAACCGAGAAACTGTGGCCGCCAGGAGGATAAAGGTTTCAAGGCGCATGCGTTTGAGGCTAGCCAGAACCGAATGCGAGGTTTTACTTTATCAAACCGATGTATATCAATGTGGCCAGAATTCTTTTCCAGTTGCGGGGTCGTGTGTCGCCAATTTGTTGTTGGGCCGGGCACTTTAATCGTGATTGCAAGAAGTCAGTTCACGACGCCGTTAGCGTGGCATTTATGTACAGCAATTCATCGTTCGGCTTCTTTATCCTATCGGCAACTCCTCACGACGTGTGAGCGTGAGTCGGTTGTCGTGTGAATGGACACTTTCTGGGAAAGTAAGTCACTAGAGTGCCAATTTCACCGATCGCAAAACATTTACCCAGTTTGGGCAGATAGACCTGGCTAAATACGAGGGCGAGCGGAAGTAATTGTTGATGCATAGCCATCTGCTTCCTGCGCTTTGTAATTGTAATGAGTTGTTCGCAAATTGGCGTCTCTAGCGGTTACTCCTCTGTGCACAGCTGGCGACCAAGAAGACTTCATTGGCAGCCGGACTGCGGATGCGCGTCGTTGGAATATTAGCAACGTTAACATGTTTGCTGCGTTTTTTGTGAAGCTTGTCTAGCCGACTGCATTTGGGAGACTTGGCAAGGTTGCCTCCAATCGTTGAAGTCACAACCTGGGTGTCAATTCACGTTTACTAGCCACGGTCATAGTAACATTCTAATGGCATTTGTCCCAGTTTCAACATGGGTTTTCACTCTGATCTGATGGAGTGAAGGGCCTAGCTCCGTGGTTTTGTGTCATTGTAGCAGTTTAGTCGCCTGCTAACGTAGTGAATCTTCCATCCCACCTCTCCCACCCCCACCCGCACTTCTCCTACTCTCTCTCTCTCTCTCTCTCTCTCTCTCTCTCTCTCTCTCTCTCTCTCTCTCTCTCTCTCTCTCTCTCTCTCTCTCTCTCTCTCTCTCTCTCTCTCTCTCTCTCTCTCTCTCTCTCTCTCTCTCTCTCTCTCTCTCTCTCTCTCTCTCTCTCTCTCTCTCTCTCTCTCCCTTCCCACCCCCCGCTCTCTTGTCCCTCCCGCACCCCTCCTCTCTCTTTCCCTTTTCCTTGGCTGTTGAGAAGGACTGGGGTGAAAACTCCAGACCGTTGGTGGCTGCCTTCAAGCAGGAAGTTTCAAGGATCAACAAGTTTTTGTGAGCTGTCTGATATGGTCACTGCTGCGACAAAGGTGAGTTATCTTGTTTTTCATGTAATTTTTTTGCTGTAGCTAGGTAAGCCGGCCATTTTGTACTCCCCTTTCTTTTGCTCTCACGATTTATTCTTGTTGTGGTTTATATGGTCCCGTTAAGTGGCATGCATTATCATTATCCACATTAGTGTGAGAAACCATCCGCAGTGTTGTAGCTTGCATCTATAACAACAGTTTTTGCTGCCGCCGCCACTGCTATTACCAACATTAAGTCATTCTTGCTTTCTAAGCACTCTTTTTCCTCTTAGGCTGTTGGTTGGGATACCAGCCACCCTTGCACGCATAAATTCAAGCACCGGGTGCATGTGAAAACACAACCAAGGCAAGAATGTCCCCCTCTCGCAATATCCCACCCACGCAACGCACCCAATGCAGCAAGAATGGGACCACCTTGTTGCCATGAGCTCTAGCACCGTTGCCACCCCTAGCTTTCTACTGTTCCCGTCCATCCTTATTTACACTGGCTGCTTTGCTTGCATTTCTGGCTCAGTGCCAGTTTGCACTTGCTAGCTTGCTAAGACAATAATGCAGCTTGCAAACGGCAAGGGCAAGCACCCGGGTAAGAGCAAAGGCAACCGCACGAGCAAAGGAAAGGGAAACTGGAAGAGCAAGCACAAGGCCAAGGAAAGGACAAAGGCACTTGTGCTTGCCAAAAGGGCAGGCTCAAGGGAAATGACAAGGGCAAGGGCAGGGGCAGGCACAAGGGAAGCGGATAAGGGCAAGGGCAGGCGCAAGGGAAAGAGATTAGGACAAGTCAAGCACGAGGGAACGGACAAGGGCAAGGGCAGGCACAAGGGAAAAGATGAAGACAAGGGCAGGCACTAGGGAAAGGATGAGGGCAACGGCAAACACTGGGGATCAAAGGATAGGGGCAAGGGCAGATGCTAGGGTAACAGTTAGGGCAAAGGCAGGCACAAGAGAAGAATAAGGGGCCGTGAAGTATAAGTGGAAATGCGGGTGGCGACATGGGGTTCGATCGGGCCTGCTGATGCAAATGCAGATTTCAACTGCAGTGACAAACACAAGCGTAGACATAGGCAACGACAAATTCCTTGCATGTGTGCCTTGCTCTTCACCGGCTGGCTCGTTTGCTAGTTGTCTAACAGTTTCTACCGATAAACATCACTTGCCATTGTAAGGTCTGCCTTGCTGCCGTGCTAGTGGGTAGCTGGGTGATCGTGCTTGTTCCTTGTCAAGGGAGGGATGCATGTGGAGTAGGTGGGTGGGTGTGCTTGTTCCTTGCCAAGGAAGGGATGCACAAAGGTTAGATAGGTGCACGTGCTTGTTTCTTGTCAAGGGAGGGACGCACAAAGGGTAGGTGGGGGCACATGGTTGTGCCTCGTCAAGGGCGGGATGCACGAAGGGTAGGTGGGGGCATGTGGTTGGTCCTTGTCTTTTCACCGCCCAAGCGATGGCGATGTAGCATGCATTATACATTTATTCGTGCATTAAAAATCACTTTCCTTACAAGCGGCCTTAGCCGACTCCATCTGCCGTTGCCATTTCTCCGTATTGCATTGTCCGGACACGGTTTTTGTGTCGCAGGTCTTCCCCCGTAAAGGCACAAGCTGCCTGCGCGCGGAATTATGTGCAGACACCTCGGTTTCCAACACGACGGCTTCCCGCACATATCGAGCTCTGGATGTACAACATCTTCCCCCGGCGCACTTGCTCCCGGATGGAGCTTCTGTGCGGTGCCGACATCCCCGGAGCTGTCCTAAGCACCGCATGGAAACAGTATTTCAAGCCACGAAGAGAAGCCACGAATTTGATATTGACTTGATATTGTCGTCAGAAGACTTGATATGCTATTTTCTGTGAAGGCGTTGGATTTTTGTGCATGACATGTAATCCTGCATTTAATAATGAAATTTTTTATGAAATAGGAACTCGTCTTGCATGAGCCTTGCTGCAAATGCCATTCATTTTTTTCCCCCGGGTAAATGGGTGTTAGGGGTTAGGTTGACCGAAATGATAAGTGAAATCAAAGTGAAATTCTGATAAGTGACATGCGTACTGCAATTCAGAACGACATAGCGACATGATTTCGACAACCCTGATTTCGCAACCCATTTGTATATCACCGCTGGTCTGCCTGGCATCTACCCGCAAGCGTCCCTCACATTAAAGCTCACGTCGGAGGATACTCATTGCAATTACCTCGATCTTAACATTACCCATAACAAGAAGGGCTGGCGTACGGCTATCTATGATAAGCGCAAGGATCCTAAATACCAGCAAATTCCTTTTATTCGTTACCCCGATATTCACAGTCTCCTTTCCCACACAGCAAAATATGGTGTTGTTCTTTCTCAGTTACATCGTTTTTCCCGTCTTTGTTCTTATCGTGTTGATTTCATCACGACTCTTGTTGAACTCTTGCAGCGTTTATTGGTCAAAGACTATGACCGAGCCATTATGCTCCGTCAAGTCCGATGTTTTTTGCAACGTCACCCACATCTGTTCGGTGCTGCCCCTTGGCACAAGCTCTACAAACAGGTCGTGGACCGGCTGGATCGCATAGTATCTCCGCACATCTGAACCCTGTGATGCCAGATCTCCTTTGCGGCCGTTCCGAGCTTGGCACTGGATTCGTTGTCCACATCGTCGCGTCGCTGCCGCAACACGATGTTTTCTGGCATCCGCGGGCTTTGGTTCCCGCCGCACATTTGAAAGTGCTGTCCTCCGGCTTTTTGCCTTTGCACCGTGTGCAGTTCTTGGACGTTTGGAATCATGGCATGGCTAACGTGATGACTGACTAGCTAGACCTTTTCAGTGGTTTTCCATTTGCGGGTATTTCCTCGTAAATGGTGGGAGAGCGATCGCAGCAATGGTGCTCACCACTAGACACTCCCGGCCAGTTAGGCTAGAAACACACGCCCTGATCAAGCATGCTGTTTCCGGCCCCACCGTCTAGGTCATCTAGTCGCTCCACACGTAAGCCAGCCATAATTTCAATGCACAAGGATACACATTTCCATCACCATTCATCTTCATCATCCTGAACGACTCGAAAACGCGGAAAAGATAACGGCAGGCTCGAGCTACCATGGTCCGGATTCTCCCGATTTCTGGCCTGCGCTGGTTGTCTCTTTGATGATTGTAGTACCGGTAGTGTACGCGAGAAGCATACGACGTCGTAACCTACGGGACCGAGTACCGGGATCGTAAATTACCAACTCGTAAATTACTACCTCGCAACTTACTACCTCGTACCTTACTACCTCGTAAATTACTACCTCGTACATTCACTACCTCGTACATTACTACCTCGTACATTACTACCTCGTAAATTACTACCTCGTAAATTACTACCTCGTAAATTACTACCTCGTAAATTACGACGTCGGATCTTACCTCGGATCTAACTCGTAGCTTACGAGAAAGATCCGAACTCTTATACAAACGGTAAGAGTAGTCTGTGCCGTAAATTACCACCTCGTAATTTACGCCTCGGATCCTTTTTACTACCCTCGGACGAAAAGTATAGTGAAGAGCTAGAGCGTGGCATCTCAGCAGAGAGCAGCTCTCTGCATGGGCACAGCATAATAACTATAGATAAAGCTAGGCATCATCTGGAGTGTGGCACATCAGAGGCACACATGTACATGGCTAAACGAGACTCGTGAGCCAGCTGGTATAGAGCCTGTAGGAGGCTTACATGTACATCCTACACACACAGATCTGGAATGATTTCTCTAGTACCAAATCCGAATGGCTTGCATCACTCCCCGGAAAGGAGGACTTTTGCGGTTGGACTGTAGGTGTCAGCTGGCGATGCCTTAGGATCAGGAGACGTCCGTCCTATAGTCAGCAAAAGTGGGTGCGAGAGGTCCCCAGTTCGATTCCGGCTTGGATTCATTTGCAGATCGCGTTTTCCGCGGACCGGCACTGCTGAACGCAAATGGTTTTCACCTTTGCGGCGTGCCAAATCAGAATGTACATGGCCATTGTCTATCTATTCTAGACTACTACTGCTGTATTCCCCTAAGCTGGGGCGTCTGGCCGGAGTCGTTGGGGCCGCGGGGGTCGCATGCCAGGGCTTGTGGCCGACGTAGATGGCCGCCCCCTTCCAGTACACCGGCTGCCCCGCCTTGGTCTGCCGGAGCTGGAGGTAGGTTGGCCATAGCTCCCGTCGCCGTTGTTGCTGCGCCAGGGTCAAGTCGTCGTCAAGGGTGAATTGAGTCTTCTCGAGCCGCTTGCGGCGTCTGAGACAAGAAATCTTGTCCGCCGGGTTCTTAAACCTAGGTGAGGAGGAGCGGGGGCGCCCCTGCCTTACCCCGCGCGCGGGGAAGGCGGTGGGCGACCGGCTCGATCTCACCATTCAGGCCCATGCATGCGACCAAGGATTTCTCTCTCAAACGCACGCGTAAGCTTCTCGGAATTCTCACCTTCCTCCATGTCGAAGTTCTTGACGATAACGTTGAGGCTACGCTTGGCAAGCTCGGCCTCTTCGCGGAGGTCGAGCGTCTGCTGCTGGAGCTGTGCCGCCTGTGCTGCGACGGCGGAGGTGGCCGGTGGAGGTGGTGTGCTGCTTAATAAGCACATTGTCCGCCCGGGTCGGGATGGGAGGAGCATCGCTAGCCAGGCCAGCTGGGGCGGGCTTGGCGGCAATTGTCCTTCACCGCCTGGGCGGTGAGGCCTGCGGTGTTTCGCAGGACCTCGATGGCGATTGCATTGTCCTTAAGGTGCTGGTCGATGTCGCGGAGCTGGGCGGTGATGGAGGCGGTGGAGGCAGTGGGGGAGGGGGGGAGGGGGGGGGAGGCGAGGAGGGTGGCAGTGGCGGTGGGGATGGTGGGGAGCTCATCAGCCAGCGTGCGACCCACAGAGCTCTGCCACATCTGCAGCGAGGGGCGTCACGTGCTGTGAGATGGCTGCGTGGAGGTGGATGAGGAGGGTGGATTCGGTCAATTGGGGACGGGTTGCCAGAGGTCCGCGGAAGCACGCTGATTCGCTGAAGGATGGAAAAGAGGGCGGCAAGCTGAAGGCGCGGTCGCGACCAGCCAGACAGGTCAGCTGCGCGGAGATGAAACTGGCCGTCAGACTGGCTGCGGAAGCATTTAATGTGGCGTTGGAGGCGCTGGCACAGGTCAAGAAGGGAGGCATACGACCCATAAACACAGGAGCTCCACTGAGTATCCGGATGTGTGTCCTGTCGAAATAGCCGGGTCTGTTGACGCCGAAGGTGGAAAATAACCTGTCAACGTCAAAGTCGTACTCAGACCAGCTAGGTTTGGTTGGGCGGGCTGCGTTTGGGCTCAGGCGAGGCTGAAGGCGAGGCATGAAGCCCGGGAGGGTGCGGGGCGACCACCAGACTGTGCGCGACTAGTGTCACCGCTGCCTGCCGGACCTGAGGGCGAAGCTGCAGCCGGAGCTGCAGACGTATTTTCGTTGCCTAGCGCAGCCGCCAGGCTGCGTTGCGTCGAGGAGCGTTTGCTCGTCATATATTGCGTATAATAATAGCTTCGGAAAATTATATCAGCATGTGCGTCTTCGAAAGACGAAGCGATTGTGATATTCACAGCTGAATTCGGTGCTCAAACGTGAAAGTTATGAGCTCCGGCGTCAGCCATGACTACCTCGTGGCTCGTGGCTTTTCCCCTAACTAGATCGATCATCTCAGGGATATGTGCTACATATGTATTCATTGAGAATGATAGAGTACGGAGGTGAGATGGGCATGCAACATAAGGAAAAACCCGATAACTGGGAGAATAACCCTGAAGAAATTAATAGTAATCTGACACGGACATCCAAGGATCACGCCAGCTGCACAAGGTACAACTAACTATACATCACAAAACTACACGCAGCAACAGCGCTGCCGGCCCACCATGCAGGCCTGGAAGGGATCTAGACCGCATGGGTCGCGACAAAGTCGGCCCGGGTGCGGCGGAATAACACATCAGCCACGGTGCGAGTGAGGGCGAGTGACAGGCGCTGCCGCCAATACGAGGACCACGTGCGGGCAGACCACGGGGCGGCCGGTCTGACCCTCGAGGTCGAGGCGGTCTTCACGGCGCTGGCAGCACTCGTGGAAAAACTCCGCTGTCTTGCATGGGCCGGGCCCATGGCCCCGAACTCCTCAAGGACAAAGGGGATGACCCGGTGGGGCCCCACATTGCCGTAGGAGGCAAACTTGTCGCGCTCAGCCACAGACAGCGGCAGCAGCGCCGGCATCCACAGCCGCCCGGAGGATGTGGCGACCGGAGAGCGGCGGAGCCACGGAGACATCGATGAGCAGGTGGCAACCCTGCCCGTCGTAGTCAAGCACGGTAATGTCGGGGCGGGCGGTGGTTGGGTGAGTAGAGGGCGGCCCCATCCGCGTCCTCGCACTTGATGGTGGAGTGGGGAAAGACCGACCGAACCATGGCACACACCACCCGGAGGAGAGCGGTATGGAGATAGAGGAACCAGTTCTGGTTTTGCTGGCCACCCATGCACGCGATGCATCATGTAGTGTGTCCCAGTAGTATCCAGAGCAAGCCCGCAGCTGCCGCAGGACGCACCCGCCGTGATGAGAGGTTGCGGGGCAAAGAGCTCGTGGCGGAGAGCGATGGCGTAAAGGGCCGGAACCAGCGTGAACAAAGGGCTCATCATGGGGAGGGCGCGCAGGAATGCGGACCCCACGCTCCCCTCAAGGGAAACGGAGTGAAGCCAAGCCTTCCCCTGATCGTTCAAGCTCACATGCAGACCCATCCAGTCGGCACAGTGTAGTATACCCGCGTAGGTCTTTTGTTGTTTTTCATGAACGTACGCAGGCAGGGAAGACACTGATTGACGACAGTGGACACGCCGGGCGTGCCCCGGGGCAGGCGACGGTGGACGGCCTGAGCGGGGCGGACGAGGTCGCAAGCCTGCTGGATCCCGAGGTAAGAATCCTGCACAGCCTGCACAAAGGGGAAGGGGGATGGGGTGACCAAAATGGGAATGGCGCTGACGGCGCTGCATGGGGACCAACCGGCGGATCTCCGCCCAGGCCTGAGCAACAGAGCCAAGGAAAGGCGGCGGGGGCGAGGCGGGCGGCGCGGGTGAGCCCACACCCGCCCATGCGGCAGGGGAGGGTCACTATACTTTTCGTCCGAGGGTGGTAAAAAGGATCCGAGGCGTAAATTACCAGGTGGTAAATTACGGCGTGGGATCATTCTTACTATATACATTAAAAATATAATTACTTACAGCAGAGTGAAATCACTCAAACCAAAGCAAACGCCCAGCTATAAACCTATATACAGAGCCATGTCAAAGCTCTATACTACGATAAGACCAATGGAAACGCCTAACGGGAGGAACCTAATAGCCCTGCTGCACCGCAAAATCAGCCCGCGTACGGCGGAGCATGATGTCAGCCATGGCCCGAGTCAGCGCCACCGACAAGCGCTGACGCCAATATGACGTCCAGGTCCGCGCCGACCATGGGGCCCTATATACATCTCACCTACGATCCCACGCAGTAAGTTATCGCTGAGATCCTACCTACGATCCCACGCCGTAAGTTACGAGGTGGTAAGTTACGACGTGGTAAGATTCCGACGTGGTAAGATTACGACGTGGTAAGATTCCGACGTGGTAAGATTCCGACGTGGTAAGATTACGACGTGGTAAGATACGAGGTGGTAATGTACGTACGGTAATTTACCACCTGGTAGTTTACGATCCCGGTACTCGGTCCCGTAGGTTACGACGTCGTATGCTTCTCGCGTTCACTACCGGTACTACACTATCATGTCGCTATGTCGTTCTGAATTGCAGTACGCATGTCACTTAGAATTTCACTGAAGGAATTTCACTTATCATTTCGGTCAACCTAACCCCTAACACCCATTTACCCGGAAAAAAAAATAAAAATGAATGGCATTTGCAGCAAGGCTCATGCAAGACAAGTTTCTATTTCATAAACCATTTCATTATTACATGCAGGATTACATGTCATGCACAAAAATCCAACGCCTTCACAGAAAGAGCATATCAAGTCTTCTGACGACAATATCAAGTCAATATCAAAGTCGTGGCTTCTCTTCGTGGCTTGAAATACTGTTTCCATGCAGTGCTTAGGACAGCTCCGGGGATGTCGGCACCGCACAGAAGCATCCGGGAGCAAGTGCGCCGGGGGAAGATGTTGTACATCCAGAGCTCGATATGTGCGGGATGCCGTCGTGTTGGAAACCGAGGTGTCTGCACAGAATTCCGCGCGCAGGCAGCTTGTGCCTTTACGGGGGAAGACCTGCGACACAAAAACCGTGTCCGGACAATGCAATACGGAGAAATGGCAACGGCAGATGGAGTCGGCTAAGGCCGCTTGTAAGGAAAGTGATTTTTAATGCACGAATAAATGTATAATGCATGCTACATCGCCATCGCTTGGGCGGTGAAAAGACAAGGACCAACCACATGCCCCCACCTACCCTTCGTGCATCCCGCCCTTGACGAGGCACAACCATGTGCCCCCACCTACCCTTTGTGCGTCCCTCCCTTGACAAGAAACAAGCACGTGCACCTATCTAACCTTTGTGCATCCCTTCCTTGGCAAGGAACAAGCACACCCACCCACCTACTCCACATGCATCCCTCCCTTGACAAGGAACAAGCACGATCACCCAGCTACCCACTAGCACGGCAGCAAGGCAGACCTTACAATGGCAAGTGATGTTTATCGGTAGAAACTGTTAGACAACTAGCAAACGAGCCAGCCGGTGAAGAGCAAGGCACGCATGCAAGGAATTTGTCGTTGCCTATGTCTACGCTTGTGTTTGTCACTGCAGTTGAAATCTGCATTTGCATCAGCAGGCCCGATCGAACCCCATGTCGCCACCCGCATTTCCACTTATACTTCACGGCCCCTTATTCTTCTCTTGTGCCTGCCTTTGCCCTAACTGTTACCCTAGCATCTGCCCTTGCCCCTATCTTTGATCCCCAGTGTTTGCCGTTGCCCTCATCCTTCCCCTAGTGCCTGCCCTTGTCTTCATCTTTTCCCTTGTGCCTGCCCTTGCCCTTGTCCGTTCCCTCGTGCTTGACTTGTCCTAATCTCTTTCCCTTGCGCCTGCCCTTGCCCTTATCCGCTTCCCTTGTGCCTGCCCCTGCCCTTGTCATTTCCCTTGAGCCTGCCCTTTTGGCAAGCACAAGTGCCTTTGTCCTTTCCTTGGCCTTGTGCTTGCTCTTCCAGTTTCCCTTTCCTTTGCTCGTGCGGTTGCCTTTGCTCTTACCCGGGTGCTTGCCCTTGCCGTTTGCAAGCTGCATTATTGTCTTAGCAAGCTAGCAAGTGCAAACTGGCACTGAGCCAGAAATGCAAGCAAAGCAGCCAGTGTAAATAAGGATGGACGGGAACAGTAGAAAGCTAGGGTGGCAACGGTGCTAGAGCTCATGGCAACAAGGTGGTCCCATTCTTGCTGCATTGGGTGCGTTGCGTGGGTGGGATATTGCGATAGGGGGACATTCTTGCCTTGGTTGTGTTTTCACATGCACCCGGTGCTTGAATTTATGCGTGCAAGGGTGGCTGGTATCCCAACCAACAGCCCAAGAGGAAAAAGAGTGCTTAGAAAGCAAGAATGACTTTATGTTGGTAATAGCAGTGGTGGCGGCAGCAAAAACTGTTGTTGTAGATGCAAGCTACAACACTGCTGATGGTTTCTCACACTAATGTGGATAATGATAATGCATGCCACTTAACGGGACCATATAAACCACAACAAGAATAATCGTGAGAGCAAAAGAAAGAGGAGTACAAAATGGCCGGCTTACCTAGCTACAGCAAAAAAATTGCATGAAAAACAAGATAACTCACCTTTGTCGCAGCAGTGACCATATCAGACAGCTCACAAAAACTTGTTGATCCTTGAAACTTCCTGCTTGAAGGCAGCCACCAACGGTCTGGATTTTTCACCCCAGTCCTTCTCAACAGCCAAGGGAAAGGGAAAGAGAGAGGAGGGGTGCGGGAGGGACAAGAGAGCGGGGGTGGGAAGGGAGAGAGAGAGAGAGAGAGAGAGAGAGAGAGAGAGAGAGAGAGAGAGAGAGAGAGAGAGAGAGAGAGAGAGAGAGAGAGGGAGGGAGGGAGAGAGAGGAGAGAGAGGAGAGAGAGAGGGAGAGAGAGGGGAGAGAGAGGGGGGAGAGAGAGGGGGAGAGAGAGGGGGGAGAGAGGGGGGGAAAGGGAGGGGAGAGAGAGGGGGAGAGAGGGGGGAAGAGAGGGGGAGAGAGAGGGGAGAGAGGAGAGAGAGAGAGAGAGAGAGAGAGAGAGAGAGAGAGAGAGAGAGAGAGAGAGAGAGAGAGAGAGAGAGAGAGAGAGAGAGAGAGAGAGAGAGAGAGAGTAGGAGAAGTGCGGGTGGGGGTGGGAGAGGTGGGATGGAAGATTCACTACGTTAGCAGGCGACTAAACTGCTACAATGACACAAAACCACGGAGCTAGGCCCTTAACTCCATCAGATCAGAGTGAAAACCCATGTTGAAACTGGGACAAATGCCATTAGAATGTTACTATGACCGTGGCTAGTAAACGTGAATTGACACCCAGGTTGTGACTTCAACGATTGGAGGCAACCTTGCCAAGTCTCCCAAATGCAGTCGGCTAGACAAGCTTCACAAAAAACGCAGCAAACATGTTAACGTTGCTAATATTCCAACGACGCGCATCCGCAGTCCGGCTGCCAATGAAGTCTTCTTGGTCGCCGGCTGTGCACAGAGGAGTAACCGCTAGAGACGCCAATTTGCGAACAACTCATTACAATTACAAAGCGCAGGAAGCAGATGGCTATGCATCAACAATTACTTCCGCTCGCCCTCGTATTTTGCCAGGTCTATCTGCCCAAACTGGGTAAATGTTTTGCGATCGGTGAAATTGGCACTCTAGTGACTTACTTTCCCAGAAAGTGTCCATTCACACGACAACCGACTCACGCTCACACGTCGTGAGGAGTTGCCGATAGGATAAAGAAGCCGAACGATGAATTGCTGTACATAAATGCCACGCTAACGGCGTCGTGAACTGACTTCTTGCAATCACGATTAAAGTGCCCGGCCCAACAACAAATTGGCGACACACGACCCCGCAACTGGAAAAGAATTCTGGCCACATTGATATACATCGGTTTGATAAATTAAAACCTCGCATTCGGTTCTGGCTAGCCTCAAACGCATGCGCCTTGAAACCTTTATCCTCCTGGCGGCCACAGTTTCTCGGTTCTCTTGTTCCGTTGGTCGTGCCGCTAGCGTGCCACCCGCTCCAGTCCCTAAAATTCAAATTCGTGTTGTTCGAGAAAACGTTGTCGGGTCGGCGACGGCACGATGCCGGGCCGGGCTGCATGGGCCATGGAGGGTGGTGATACACAACAGCTACCGTACAAGTGATACACAAATACGCTACAAGTGATACACAACTGCCGCCAGTACAACAGCGGGTCGCTGCGTACCTGCCGTGGGAAGGAGGGGGGTGATACACAAATACCGTACAGGTGATACACAAATACCGTACAGGTGATACACAACTGCCGCCAGTACAACAGCGGGTCGCTGCGTACCTGCCGCGGGAAGGAGGGGGGTGATACACAAATACCGTACAAGTGATACACAAATACCGTACAAGTGATACACAATTGCAGCCAGGACAACAGCGGGTCGCTGCGTACCTGCCGTGGGAAGGAGGGGGGTGATACACAAATACCGTACAAGTGATACACAAATACCGTACAAGTGATACACAATTGCAGCCAGGACAACAGCGGGTCGCTGCGTACCTGCCGTGGGAAGGAGGGTGATACACAAATACCGTACAAGTGATACACAAATACCGTACAAGTGATACACAATTGCAGCCAGGACAACAGCGGGTCGCTGCGTACCTGCCGTGGGAAGGAGGGGGGTGGTACACAAATATCCGACCTATATATTAGCAATAGCCGCCGCCTATCAAACAGGTCCTATTCATCACGAGCGTCAACGCCCCGTCATCGCCCCGTCATCGCCCGGCCGAGGGCCTTAACCTGTTAACTCTTTATTCGGAGTGATAGTCAACGACCTATACTACCAATAGCTGCCGCATATCAAACATGGGCTTATCATCACGCCCGTCGAGGGCGATGACGGTGACGGTCGGTCGTCACCGTCATCGCCCTCGACGGGCCAACATCTAAACTCTTCTCTTAATCAACAATCTATATTACCAATAGCCGCCGCCTATCAAACAGATCCTATTCATCACGCGCGTCAACGCCCCGTCATCGCCCCGTCATCGCCCCGTGATCGCCATGCCGAGCCAGCCGAGGGCCAACCTCTTAACTCTTTACATTTGTATTCGGAGTAGTAGTCAACGACCTATATTACCAATAGCCGCCGCATATCAAAAAGGTCGTATTCATGACGCCCGTCGAGGGCGATGACGGTGACGGCGTCACCGTCATCGCCCACGGGCCAACATCTAAACTCTTCTCTTAATCAACAATCTATATTACCAATAGCCGCCGCCTGTCAAACAGATCCTATTCATCACGCGCGTCAACGCCCCGTCATCGCCCCGTCATCGCCCCGTCATCGCTCCGTGATCGCCATGCCGACTGCCGAGGGCCAACCTCTTAACTCTTTATTCGGAGTAATAGTTAACTGCCGGCATTGCCATACAAGAAGAAGCTCTCGATCCTAGGTATAGACTACCTCGGGTATCATCATCGTAATTGCTAGCATCGAGATCATTCATACCTACCGACGATGGCCAGCTGCAAAAGAAAAATGTCGACCAACAGACAGGACCTATCGCCGGGAACCCTCAAGGCAATAAGGGCGAGACAGGCTTTCACCGTTAAGTAAAGTTGTCCACATCGTGCTAAGGAATTTGTGCTAATCTATGAGTACCTATATGGACACTTTGTCGCATTTTTTACATGGCAAATAAGCGATGTATGTGTCATGTAGGCTGCCATTGGTGCATGCATGCATGGGCCAGCAATGATGGTCAGAGGTACATTGTGCCTATGAGATAACCATCGATTTGTTGATCAGCAAGTGATTCATTACGTGAGACAACAATATGTTTGGGGGCTAAGCTTCTTACATTGGTCACATGGCCCGCCATAATTGTTTTCTTATGTGTTTAAGGTTAGGGCTCTGTTCATGACTGAACGTCATGAACGCGCTCTATTCATGACATTGATTAATTGATTTTAATTAGTCTCATGTCCATGTTGGGGGACCGGGATCTCTGAATTCCCCAAAGAAGATATAGTGGAAGTCCCCCAAGACGTCAATATCCGTCAAGACGTCAATAACTACATGTATGTCCACAGCTCAGCTAGTAGTCTAAAATATGGGCCTCGAGCTAATCTTGCACGCAAGCAATGCCTATCATCAAGGATGAATTAATGCCTATCAACAAGGAGACAATCATGCTTGTTAAATTTCCTAGGACCCACAACTGGGGGGTCGTAGTCTTTGACAATGTCCGCCTGGGCAACGCTACTAATCCTACATATCCGAGGTCCCATGTATGAATAAGAGGGGTTGAGCGGATGACGCCAACAGTGTCTGTGCTCTGCATGTCAGCTAAAATCATATCGCGGAGACAAACATATTGCGGTATGTCCAATGTTGGCCACTGCGTCGCCTAACAGGTTGTTACATGGTCGGCAAGGGCCTGACCATGTAAGAAGATATCTCCCTGGCTGGTGTAACGACTAAAAATGATCATCAACATCATCCACAGTCCAATATGAAAGATCTTTTACCTGGGTTGCTTTCCTGAGTCGCAGAACTTCAAGTATCCGAGCAACGTTGAGATGGAAATTCCACAGCACGTGATTTAGGGAATCACAACCCCTTGTAGACACAAAGACAAGCTCGTGTATAGACGACCTCTGTGGAACTGAAGGACGTCTATAGCCAAGGGGCTCTTATGGATTGGACAACAAAGCCAAGCTTTATTATACCATGGTGAATCAAAACCAACGTAGCAACAATGGCGACCCCACGTCCTTGATATCGACGTGCTTGTCGAGCTTGCTCCAACCTTAGCCTGAAGAGAACCAATCAGAACCATGGAATCCTATACAAGATCTTCGTATCCATCCTAGTCACACAAAACAGAACAACACCACACACAGCCTGGCAGAATCTTTCCATGAGATCCTAATCTGTCGTGAGCACTGAAGTCCCAAAGGAGCATTTAAGACTCAATAGTACCAACTAACAAACTACAACCCCACGTGGATCAGGCCACGACCAATGAGGGCTCCTATCAGTAGTATCAGCCAACAAACTACAACCCTACGTGGATCAGGCCACGACCAATGAGGGTTCCTATCAGTTGGCTGACAAAGTATCAGCTCCAAGTACCGTCGTCTTAGAAACCTCATAACTTTCTCAATACTGATCCAAAAGTCCTCGAATAAAAGCCAAACATTCACAAAACAAAGGATGTAACAACAAAGTCATTTTTGCTTGTTACATATCTCCCCCTCAAAACTGGACCTCCCAGGTCCAATAGCCAACTCTTGAAGGCAGAGGAACATTGAACAGAAATCCACCATCTCTTGGGAAAAGCAGATGGGTTTTTACATCCCTGAAAACAGGGCCTCCTATCTCATAACATCTAGTCACAGGTCTCTACAGCAAACAAGTCACTACCTTATCTACTATAAAGCCAGATAAACATCTCATAATACAAGGTCTTCCATTCAGCATCCTGGAACCTGGAACTCTGGACTGGAACATCAGAACTGGACTGGAGCCCCCCCCCATCATCCATCCTGGAATCCCCCCCTCACACCACAATCCAAAGCACCTTCCATACTCTTCCCCCATCCTTCCCCATCCTCTTCCTGCACAGCTCTGTTCTTCACAGGCTATACCAATCCCCATTCACCCATCCTTGCCCCTGGTCCCAAACAAGGGAAACTGCTCCACCATGTGAACCAAGTCTGGCCAGTTCCTGCTGACCTGCAGCACCATGCACGTCTCTGCAGCCCCTGCTGCCATCTGGGCAACATAACGCAGGCATGTCCCTGGGTAGGAGAGAAGCACCACAGACTGGCTCTCAGGATCCATCACCCAAGTAGAAGACGTCTTGTGCCTGCTCACCCATGACCTGTACGCCCACCAGAACTGGAGAAAGGTCTTGACCACTGACCACTTAGCACCTGTCAAAGGCACCAACACCCTCAATGGGGTCAGACGAACCTTGAGCTCCATGGTGAACTTAGGCAACCCTGGGCTGCAGAAAAGGTTGGATGTCTCCAAAGGGAAGCACCCATTGACCGAGCTGGAAGAAGAAGGAGCCAAGTCAAAATCTCCCTGCTGCACTGAAAACTCCAACAACTCCATGTAGGAGGCCTCACCCATGCTCACTGGCTGGAACTGCATGAAGGCTCCTTTCAAAGCCTCAGGCAAGGTGGTCAACATATCCTGCCCCTCTGCAGGTCTCATGTCAATCTCAGGTCCTGGAGTCAAGGCAAACATCCTGTGCAACAGGTGGCCCACAAAAGGAGAGCCAATCTCATACAGGCTGGTGTGCAACTGAGACAAGACCTCCTCCACATAACCCTCAGGGCTCACTTCCCCCTCCTCCCTGTTAAGGGCAGCCACTGCCTTGGCCAGCGTCTCACAATGCTCACAAGGTCCCATGCACTTCCTGTGATCCACATAGGCCACCACATTCTTGACAGGTACCACATGACGAGGAATCTGAATGATGGGAGTGCTGCTGGAGCTGAGAGCTATGTTAACACCACTCCCCATCTGGGGCTGGGACAAGGACAACCCCTGAAGAAGCTCCTGTAGCTTATCCTGCTTGGAGATCACTGAATGCAAGAGCTTGTTAATGGTATCCATCTGCTGACCCCTCCTAAGGTCACGCCTGACAATACTGTCAAACAGGGATTCCACATAACTCATGGGGTTGGGGTTTCTGGATGCATACCCGTGACCCCTTCCTCCGTGGTGGCGCCCAGGCCCAAGTTGGGGTACGTGAACTCCTCCTCCATCTGGGACCACACAGCATGCACGAAGAAACCATTCGTTAGTCCTGAGATATAGGAAGGGGAGCAGTGGTTTGCACCAACTCAGTATACCAAGAAGGAAGAGTGAGCCCCTTCTTTTGGCAATACTCCTGGACCACTTCATGGCAGTGAGTCAAGTCAGACAACCACAGCCATGTGGCAGTAGACTCTAACTCTCCTTTCCAGTGCACCTTAAACTGCAGCTGCTTGGTCCTACCCTTTCCTTTGACTCTGTGAGCCACCAGCTGCTCCACTTCATATATCCTCTCCCCCTCAGTATCCAGCTCAAATGGTAATGGAGCAGAAAGGCGTCCCTGCAAGGTATTGCGTTTATACAGTTTGAGCTGGGCCAGGTGAAACACGTTAGTCTTAAGCCTCCAGTGGGAAGGCACCTGGACTTGAACTACAGTCCCATAGTGGAAGGTTCAGGACAGGGTAAGGTCCCAACCACAAGGGTTGCAGTTTCCTGCATTGCTCCTTTTCAGGTAGCACACGATTAGCCTCCAAGAGCACCAGGTCACCAGGAGCCACAAAGGTGTGTGTAGCCAACATCTGTTGCCAAGCATTGTTTAAATACTTGTCCTGTGCATGCAACATCTGAGCAGCCACCATACTGTGAGCTTCCTGGAAGGATGCAATCAACTGGTGGACAGAGGTTAGGCGTCTTCTGAAGGGGCCTTCAGCATCCCTATCAGGTAACTCCAGGTCAAATGGAGTCAAGGGGCACTGGCCATGGCAAATGACAAATGGAGACATTTGGTGAGGAGCCAGGGGTGAGTTGTTGATGGCAAACTCTATGAAGGGAAGTTTCTTGTCCCATTCCTTGTTATCATGGGTACAATAGTGCTTCTGGCATTCCCGTACAATACGGTTCAGCCTCTCCACAGCCCCCGTGCTGGCACACCTGTATGCTACTCCAAAGGCCAACTTAGTGTCTAGGATGTCAAAGAAGGACTTCCAAAACCCAGACATCCACAAGGGATCCTGGTCAGTGATGATTACACGTGGCATGCCATGCAATCTGTACACCTCCTTCATGAACAACTCTACACACTGGGCAGCTGTGAGATGGGCATTGCAGGGGATGAGGTGGCACATTCTAGACAGCCTGTCCATCACCACTAGTATCCTGTCATTGCCAGCATCAGAAACAGGCAAGCCACAAATGAAGTCCATGGTCACACTGATCCAGGGTCGAAGGGGAATAGGCATGGCCATAGGAAAGATAGGCACTGCCTGAGTCCTAACCTTATTCCTTTGGCATGAGTCACAGGAAGCCACATAGGCTTTGATATCACGAAACATGCCAGGCCACCAAAACCTCTCTTGTACTTCATGGAGAAGCTTAGCATACCCAGGATGACACGCAGTCACGTCGTCATGGAAGCAATGCAACACAGTGGGAATGGCCATTTCTGGCACATAGACCTTCCTGGTCACTACATGATCTGCATCCTGGGTGTGGACATACAGGACTCCCTCCCAGTACTCCACAGGCCTGTTACCAAAGCTTCCTTCCTGAATGGCCTTAGTGGCCAGGTCCTCAGTTTTAGTGAAGGCCTTAATCACGTCCAGCAGGGCTATACTCATAGGGTTAGGCAGGACTAGCTGTTTGCCAGGTCCTAAAGGCTGCAGCTGCAGCACCTCACCCTCCTGCAGGTGACTAGTGACTAGATGCTTGGATGACAGAACATCAGCCACAGGTGTACGTGACTTCCCCTTGATCTCAGCTGCCAATCCTCTAGACTTGGTCAGCATCCCTGGCTCCAGTATCCACTTCCTGGGCCGTCCCTTCCCCTCCTAGGATTCTCTGTGCTTGGTTGTGTTGTGAGAGTGGGCTGGCTACCAGCAGAACCCTCCCTAAGACTGCTCTGCAGTGACTGACCCCCACCCTGGACGCCTGTCGACCCTGGGACAGAGCCCTGGTCAATGAGCATCTCGTGACTAAAGCTAGCCTCTACAGGGGGTGGCTCAGCTTGGAGGTTTGCTGGTTAGCTGCCTGTGCCCTGGTGACAGCACCACACTCTACTACAGAAACCATGGCAGCACAAATATCCAGATCCTCGTGAAATGTCCCATCAGATCCCTTCTTCTAGAGAGGGCGTCTGGCACCACATTCTGTGATCCTGGGACATACTGCACAGAGAAAGGATAGAATCCCCCTAGGTACTCCATCCACCCAGCCATCCTCTTACTCATCCTACTCTGTTCTAGCACGTGCACCAAGGGCCTGTGGTCAGTCATCAGGGTGATAGACTCTTGCCCTAGCCCATCTGTAGCACTGCTAGCCACAGAAAACTGAGCTCCCTTCAACAGATGCTCCCACTTGTGACATGCTACCACTAAACCCAGCAACTCCTGCTCGTGTACAGGGTAGTTACGTTCAGCTGAGCTCATGGTTTTAGACATGTACTCCACTGGCTGTGGTCCATAGCCATGGTCTTGCATCAGCACAGCACCTATGGCGCCTTGAGAGGCATCTGACCTAACCTGATAAGGTAGATCTGGGTTGGGACCCACTAGCACAGGGGTGGATGTGAGCTTCTGCTTCAACAGGTCAAAGGCCTGCTGACACCTATCTGTCCACTCAAACTGAACATCCTTCTTGATTAACTCAAGCAAGGGGGTGGAGATGGCAGCCATGTCAGGGATAAAACGCCTGTACCACCCCACCATGCCCAGGAAGGACTTGACATCATGTGCAGACTGCAACACAGGCCACTCAAGGATGGCAGCAATCTTAGCATTGTCAGGTGTCATACCCAAGGAACTCAACTTGTACCCTAGGAACCCCACTTCATGCCCCCACTCCACCTTAGACCTCTTGACAGACAAGTGGTAGTGCTGGATGACCTTCAGGACCTCCTCCACGTTCTCCAGATGCTCCTTGAACGTCTTTGAGTGCACCAGGATGTCGTCCATGTAGGCCACCACGCAGGTCCTGAACACGGGTCTTGCAGGGTCACACAGGTGGGCAATGTCTTTGAACCTGGGATTCCTGAGATCAGGGGAGATCTGAGGCAGAGAGTTCCCTGTCAGATGGCCAAAGATAGCATTCACAAACATCTGCATAGTAGCTGGGCTGTTGGAGGCCCCCATGGGCATCACAGTCCACTGGAACTGACCCCAGGGTGTGGAGAATGCAGTTTTTGGAATGTCCTCAGTAGCTATCCTGATCTGCCAGAACGCGTGTCTAAGGTCAAACTTGGTGAAGTAAGATGATCCAGCTGTCCTCTCTAGCAGCTCATCAATCCGTGGCAAGGGATACTTGGACTTCACTGTGACCTTGTTCAGGCCTCTCAGATCAATGCACAACCGCCATCCACCATCATGCTTGGGACAAGCAAACACCCAGAGCTGAAAGGACTATTGGCAGGAAGAATGAGTCCAGCTTCCAACAGGCCTGTCAAGATCACCTTCAGCTCTGCCATCTCAGCTGGCCCCATCCTGTACATGGGAACAAAGGGAGGCCTGGCACCATCCACAAGCTTGATGACATGAGTGATTGGCCCTTCAGGGGGTACTGTGGCATTTTGTCCTCAAAAATGGCAGCAAACCTGTCCAAAAGGGCATCATGCAGCTTCTGCTCCTCCTCTGTGACAGCTGGTACTGGGTTCACAGCATTCACCGTGTGGCCATGAGTCTCATCAGAGGGTGAGTTAGGAACCAGCTGTAAGAGAAAGACGTGTTCCACTGGGTAAGTAGCCAGGTAAGACAAGGTGTGATTGGCAGACCATACGTGCTTAAGTAAGTGCAGCACGTTTCTCTTCCAGTGAAGGCACCTTGACGTCCTCCTTGGCACCTGCAACCCCTCTCCCATCATTGACAGCCTCATTAGTAGAACAGCACTCTGTGACTGGTCTTTCTCCCCCCTTAATCACTGTGGTGGCGTCCCACACTGACCCATCCTGAAACTGCACCACCTTCTCAGACCACAAGATGGCAGGATTAGCAGACTCCAACCATGGCATCCCCAGAATCACATCAGCAGCAGTGAGTGGAATGACATCTGCTGTGACAGACAAGGTTTGACGTGAGCACACTTGAAAAAGCAGTTGCACGTAGCCAGGTGAGTTACTCTGCCTACCATCAGAATATTGGACCTTAACAGGCACAGGGTGGGGGAGCACTGGTAGATGCAGCTCCTGCACCAAGGAAGTGGAAATGTAGTTACTTCCTGCACCTGAGTCAATCATGAAGAGACATAAAGGCTGAGCCAAAGGGACTGGCACGTTCAACAGCCTAGCCTGGAACTTCAAGAGTTGACTGGGAATAGGAGGGCCCAATGGGGTGGTGGAATCAGAGGCAGACAAGTTGTTCACAGGACGGACATGCACAGCAGGCAAACCAGTTAACTCCACCGCTGGACGTAGTCCTGGGGGCTCCACTAGTTTTTTGGCAGCTCAGGAGGATGATCTGAAGACGAGCTCCCCACTGAAGGCTGCACCTGCTGATCCTCTATGCCGTCTGCCCCCTTCTCCCTCCTCCTCCTCTGCTAGGAGGTGCCACAGGGCGTTGACCATCCGACGCCTGTCTTGCCTGCTGAAGCCCTTGGGCTGGAAGGGTCCCTTGCCCGAAGCCTGGAAGTTGGGTCTAAACCCAGGCTGTGCCCTGTGGTCGCTCTGGCTCACCCCAGGAGGGAAGATGGGTGGTCTGGTGAATGGAAGAACCCCCTGAGGACCCTTGGTGTCGCTTGGGAACTGGTCTCGCTTGGGGCAATCCCGTGCAAAGTGTCCCAGCTGGCCACACGTGAAACAGGCTCCTTTGGACTGCTCCATGGCACTGAGCTCCTCCATCACAGCGTTCAGCTGGTTCAGGGGCTTCTTAACAGCAGGCGCCTGGTTGCCTGCAGCAGGCTCCCACTTGAGGGAAAAGTCAGGGACACGGCACAGCGTGAGGGCATAAGACAGCACAGTATCCCACTTCCACTCGACATAGTCGAAAGGGGAGAAATGCTTGTCAATATCCACCCTGACTTGAGGGGAGAGCCCATGCAGAAACCTGTGAAGAGCTTCAGAATCAGAGCACTGGGGGATTTTGGCCCTCAGGTTGGTAAACGTCTCTACGTATTGTGGTAGTGTCAGGCCGGACTGAGTACAGTTGGCCAACGCGTCCCGGTCCAGACGGAGCTGGTCCTGGGGAAGGAGAAAACGTCGAAATGAAAGCATGAGAGATGGCAAATCCTTGCAAGTATTACCTGCCGAGGATCGTAAAAACTCATCAAACCTGTCGGCTGCACTGTCGCTCATTCGCTGTCGAACCATCTTCTTCTGGATGTCCAGGGAAAGTCGTTCTTCCGCTCGTTTGCCGTAGTTAGCAAAGTGGATAGCGAACACATCCTGGAATCGAGTAGAGAAATGATCGAAACTGCGGTGGGTTAGATTGGTGAGCGACAGCTTGTCTACGGATTCGATTTTTGGAAATGGCGGGGCGGAACCTTGATGCGGTGGTATAGTGACGGTCACGGGGACGTCGCTGGCGGGGGTGGTGAAGGTGACCGAGGTCGTCTGCGCTGGATCCTGCCTATCGCTATCCTGCGTCTCATTCCTCGTAGTAACTGCGGTACTATTAGGTAAAACCCTTCCGTCACCCAACCGAGGAGCCTCTCTCCCCAATCCAGCAACCATGTCACGCATGGCCGCCTCCTCCTCCTCAATTCTCTGACGAAGTCTTCCCACATCCTGTTCCACCTCCTCCACCATCTTTCTATACATCGCTGCGTGTTGTTCATCGTGTAATAATCTGATTTTAGCTGCTGAGAGGCGATCCGCTGCAAGTCTGGTCCCGTCTCTTCCAGGCGTGGTATTTAGCGGGAAAAGAAATGAAGAAGATGCACTCCGCACAGGACTCGTTCGCGCGCTTGGAATCCTGGGCGACAGTGACGCTCCTCGACCCACGCCTGTCAGCGATGGTTCGCCTGGTTGGAGACCAGATGCAATGACGGAAAACTTGGGCCCTATGGACAACGAGGGCCGCCTCACTTCAGACATAGAAGTACGGTTGAAATCAAGTTGACGCCGTGGAGTACGAGCAGTTGTCTCAGCACCTTCCCTAGCAATGGGTTCCAGAGATGATGACGGATCTCCAAACCTTGATTAGTAGGGGGTAAAGGTGATTGTGTCTTCGAACTACTCATACTTCCACATGGAGTCGCGATCGTCTGCCTAGTAGAGACAACGGTTACGGCTGACTTCTAGTGTTACAGAGCAAGACAGTCACATCAGGATGTGTCTCATCTGTAACACCGTAAGTTTTCCGCAACTCTATGAATCTTCTCGGATGACAGACATCTGATCAACGTTGTACTACCCGGAAGGTTGCGACTTCAAGAGAAACACCAAAGTAGAGATCCTCCGATACCAATGTAACGACTAAAAATGATCATCAACATCATCCACAGTCCAATATGAAAGATCTTTTACCTGGGTTGCTTTCCTGAGTCGCAGAACTTCAAGTATCCGAGCAACGTTGAGATGGAAATTCCACAGCACGTGATTTAGGGAATCACAACCCCTTGTAGACACAAAGACAAGCTCGTGTATAGACGACCTCTGTGGAACTGAAGGACGTCTATAGCCAAGGGGCTCTTATGGATTGGACAACAAAGCCAAGCTTTATTATACCATGGTGAATCAAAACCAACGTAGCAACAATGGCGACCCCACGTCCTTGATATCGACGTGCTTGTCGAGCTTGCTCCAACCTTAGCCTGAAGAGAACCAATCAGAACCATGGAATCCTATACAAGATCTTCGTATCCATCCTAGTCACACAAAACAGAACAACACCACACACAGCCTGGCAGAATCTTTCCATGAGATCCTAATCTGTCGTGAGCACTGAAGTCCCAAAGGAGCATTTAAGACTCAATAGTACCAACTAACAAACTACAACCCCACGTGGATCAGGCCACGACCAATGAGGGCTCCTATCAGTAGTATCAGCCAACAAACTACAACCCTACGTGGATCAGGCCACGACCAATGAGGGTTCCTATCAGTTGGCTGACAAAGTATCAGCTCCAAGTACCGTCGTCTTAGAAACCTCATAACTTTCTCAATACTGATCCAAAAGTCCTCGAATAAAAGCCAAACATTCACAAAACAAAGGATGTAACAACAAAGTCATTTTTGCTTGTTACAGCTGGCCAGTCCACAAGGAACCAGCAGGGACCTCATCTGAATCAACCTGATTTATTAACTAACTACTTAATTCATTTATTAAACTCATGCCCCCATTAGGGAGTCAAGGAGCATTAGTTAACCCCGATTCATTCATTAATTAATTATTTAAACACGTGCTCCCGTTGGGGAGTCACGGAGCACCGAAGTGCTTTTAATGCCTGTGTGTGCACAACAGGAGAAAGGGCAGAGACCCCCACTCTCCTTCATGCCTAAGGCATGCCACAGCTGCATTCGGGAACGCTAGCTAAACGGACACGCTAACGATCCGGCAATCTGTGGGTGCAATAAGACTCATGTGAGCATGGCATAACACTAGGAGCGTGGGCAAGTAATCTCATCATAGCCAGGACGTAGCATGGCTGTACTAGGACTATACCCCGATGGATGGATGGATGGATGGATGGATGGATGGATGGATGGATGGATGGATGGATGGATGGATGGATGGATGGATGGATGGATGGATGGATGGATGGATGGATGGATGGATGGATGGATGGATGGATGGATGGATGGATGGATGGATGGATGGATGGATGGATGGATGGATGGATGGATGGATGGATGGATGGATGGATGGATGGATGGATGGATGGATGGATGGATGGATGGATGGATGGATGGATGGATGGATGGATGGATGGATGGATGGATGGATGGATGGATGGATGGATGGATGGATGGATGGATGGATGGATGGATGGATGGATGGATGGATGGATGGATGGATGGATGGATGGATGGATGGACGGACGTAAGTACTTGCGTGTCATGCGCATGGGCATGTTTATAGTACTATGCTAATCTCTATAGAAACATAATTACACGGAAGTTACAAATCTCATCTGCATCATGCCCCAAGACACTACATTAAACAATCAAATAAAATTATAACATGCCTCCGTTGGGAGATCATGTAGCACATATTCCTTGCTGAATGGGTGGAGGTGGGTCAAGCCGCGACATCGAAATAAGGTAACTCTAACCTATCTAGTCTACAAAATCCTAACTACACTTCTCCCCAAAGCGCCCCTTCCGCTTTGGGGGAGGGGGCTTGCCCACAGGGGCTGGCGTGTGAGCCGGGACATTGGTCATCCACCTCTTCTTGTTCTGCATAGGAACAGAGAGCGAAGAAGTGCGGTGTGGTGACCCCTTCTCGTGGTAATGCGTTACATGTACTCCCCACCGGGCTTTGCTCTTCATGGGTTCATAAAGACAACAATTATTCAGTAAGAATTTAATAAATTAGGAACATATATCCGTTGGGAGTCACTGTTACACATATCTACCTGCAAAGGGGCATATGATTTTTAATACATTCTGAGCTACAACCTGCACGTGCATGGGTTTAGTTAACTGGCACCTATACTAGAGGCCTGACATGGGGTGGAGCTTCAGTGCTTCCCCGCCATCTCCTTCTCCCACACTGGGTGCTCCGCCTCCTTCTTCTCCGGCCCTGCCCGTGGGTGCACCGGCCCCGCCTCCTCCTTCTCCTCACGGGACGATTCGCGCTCCACGCATGGCTGCAGCATCAGTTAGCACGGGCAAGACATAGCAGTAACCGCGCTATGGCTGTTCTAGCACCAGCCTAGCAGCCTGCCATGATCAGTCAGCAAACCCACGACAGCTAAACCCTTGGGTGTCACAACCAGTCCATGCATCATTAAGTATGGGTACGGGGAAAGCTTCCCGCATATCCATGCCCATATGGATGGCAGCAACACAAGGACTGGCACCCTAGCCCCCCGTGCACACACAAAAACGTGGGTCGTGGCTTCCTCGCCCCATCCGTCATGCATGACAGCGCGTAATTTACTCGCATTCACACCGGGCTGCATCCCAGCGCCGTTGCTGTCCCCATGTGACACGTCGGCTGATTAAGCAGATACACAGCTGAGTCTGATGTAAACCGCTAAACCCCAAACCCATGCAGACCACAGTCAAGGACGCGTGCATGTCAAGCCATGCCAATTGTGAACCGTACAGCAATTTACTTTTCAAGCCTGAAGAGGTGTATAGGAGATAGTAGCCTGGAAGAGGTTACAGGGGCACATGTCCATTAGCGAGCGGAACAACACAGCATACACCCTACAAGCGTACCGCACAATGTCCTCCTGCAATTGTCTGCAGATCTCCCAATGCCGCAGACATCTCCACTGCTCTCATGGCGATTGCAAATGCTTCATGCCGCTGACATCTCCACTGCTCTCATGGCGATTGCAAATGCTTGATGCCGCACCTCTGCTTACAGCAGAAAAGCTTCCTCCGGGCGAGGCACCTGACTGCAACCAACACCCATTCCTTGGCTTCACAACGTGGCCATGACAGCATCGTGAATCTGCTTCGCCAACGCCCACACTTCAGGACCCGCGCCCTGCACCGCCATGGCCACAGGCTGCACCGCTGCAATCGATGCAGCATTCACTGCCTGCGCCGCACCATGTACTGCATGCACGAAAGCCAATCCTGGCTCGGTTATCATGGTCTTGCCCGATTCCTGCTGCTTCTTCTTCTTCGATGCGGTCATGCGCACTTTATACCCCTTCCTCTCCAAGCACGCCTTCAGCACCTGGCTCGTGCGGTGCTGAATATGCTTCTGAAGGCGCGCCTTCTAAACACGAAATGTTGGCAATGTATGATTCCCAAACGGCATGATAGGCACATAATCAGTCCCATTAATTGCTTTGCGGCAGTCAATGCACCAGAACACCTGTTGTAAAAAGAAGGTTATGCACGCTAGCGATTACCCGCGGCAAGAAGCAATCAACACGCCTCGCTAACAACTGCAACCACAATGTAATTCATGACGGGCCACTCACCGCTACCCTGCTCTCCTGCTTCAATGTCTCCCCATTCTCAAGGCCTCCATTGTAAACCTCTCCGTCTTCACCATCGTCATCGTCTTCCTCTTCCTCCACTCCGACGTATCCGTGTTTCCTTTTCCTAAGATACCTAGGGTTGTTCAAGTCGTATGTGCGGCGTTGGCACACTTCCAACAAAATTTTGGCCGCCTCTACCCATTACCATTTATTCGTACTATCATAACATATCCAGGCGTTTGAAAAATCATTCCCTCGTTCGAATTTCTACCCCTGGGCGTCCATGACGAGGCAGTCACGACGGGACGCAGATGCACAAAAATAAAACAAGGCGACATCCCTTCAATCATTTACCAAAAAACAGAATACGCGCAGAACTTGGATTTCAACACCACGCACCCATTACCAGCGAGCACGGCTGGCCTGCAACCGCCATCATTTCATAACCAGAAGCCAGGGCCCACACTCCATCCCGTTACCTCATCTTCCACGCACGGCTTCCGCTGCTTCCCTCTGCTCTTTCGCATTCTCCGCCAGCAACCTCGCCTTCTCCTCGTCGAACAATCCACTATAAGAATGAAATCCCCTCTATTGGACGCCATTCAGACGAACTTTGCTAGCGTCTTTTCACCGGCCCCAGCACACATAATCTATAGCCGCTTACTGGCAACGGCCGACAACGACAACTGCTGAACAGGCGACAAAGGCTGATAACTACATTTTTATATTTCGCTGCATTTGCTAATAGACACGCACGTTCTCCCACTTCACCATTACAATATATAATTATCCATCTGGCCGTGGACAGGCAAAGACCCCCTTAGTAACTTACTAAAACGTAATCTTACAGCATCGGATCACTGGCACCTAATTTACCGGTGGTAACTTCTCAACTACTTTAAGATCCGTCGCGGTAATCTCCCGTGTCGGTACAGTACTACGAAAGATACGTCGTGGTAACGTTACGGCTAGTAAATTTACTACCTATCACTCGACGTTGTAATTATTACCGCCTTGGATCTCAGGCGTGGGATCGTGCGTGGTAAGATTACCGCGTGGTAATTTACGCCTCGGATCCTTTTTACCACCCTCGGACGAAAAGTATAGTGGTGGCCAAGCGCATGGAGTGAGCTGCATGCAGGCTAGGGCCGCCCGGGAGGAGCACCTGCAAGGCGGCCTGAATGCGCTCGTCATGGCCTTCCGCGGCAAGCCGCACCAAGTGGGGGGGAGCGCCACGGAGCCAGTGAACCACCCGCGGGTGGGCGCAAAAACACAGGAGGAGCCCTTTGGTCTGGGGGTCCTTGAGGCGCGCCCGAGTCGATCTCGAGGACATGGGTGCGCTGTTCCACGGTGGCCCGGAGCTCCTCTTCGACGTAGTCAGGGTCACCCACAGGGACGCCCAGGCACGAGAAACCACGCGCCCGCGCCAATGCCCCCGGGATAGCCGCGGGGAAGCCAGAGCAGTCCCCCTGGGGCATATTAATATTAAAATCGGTCGGCTCCGTTCAATCTCCCGCCGCATTCCCTGCTCGCGTCATCGATAAACCCCAGAGAACCTACGCGGGTATTCTGCACACGGCTGATTGGATGGCTCTTTTCGCGGACCTCAACGCCCAGGGACGTGCGTGGCTGTTCTCGCTTTCCTTGCGGAGTGTGGGCTCGGCGTACCTTCGTGCTCTTCCCATGGCCCCCCCATTCGCCTTAGCTCCCAGCCACTACTCGGTGGCACTCCGGCACCAGCTATTTGCCCCGCAGCCTCTTGTTCCGGCTGGGCGGCCTTGTGGTAGCTGTGGGCAGCCGCTGGATCCCACGCACTACAATACGGTTCTTAGGAGACGCGAAATGAGTGCGAATGTTACCCGAGCGGTAACGAGGATTCGCACCGTTGATTTTAACATATGTTTCTTTTTTTGCGCCATTTGGCGAGCATCGACTGGAGCCTGAACCTATAGCGGGGGGAATCATGCGGGGGAATCTTGCGGGGGAATCTTGCGGGGGAATCTTGCGGGGAAAAATTCCGAACGTGAATTTAGCGAAGTCCTACTACATTTTGCTTGGGTACACGGTACTACAGTTTCGTCACTGAAAATTTTCTGTAGTTGCGTTGGTGTTTCGTGCGTTCCGCTGAAATTTTCGTGTTCAGTGCCCAGATCACAATTTGATCCGGGCGCAAAATGATTGGCTGTACGGTACGAACCAAAAACGAAATTTTAGTATCTATGTAAGTTCCGCAGCACTTGCTGAATTTGCCCCGGAAGCCCGGGGGCACTTTCCCCGCTAAAAAAGGTCTCCGCGGAAGCGTATTGTAGTGCGGGGACTCACTACCTTGCCTGCATGGGGGGCCAACAGAATCAGAATTGGTATTTGTATTTGCACATGCACTGTCCTCCTGACGGTGGTGCTCGCCATGGTTCGGTCGGTTTTCCCCCACGCGAACATCCGGTCCGAGGATGCGGATGGAGCTGCACCTTCTATTCCCCCAACCACCGGCCTGACATCGTGGTGCTGGACTTTGAGGGGGGCGGTCGGCATCTGCTTATTGCCGTTTCGGTGGCGCGGCCCTTGACTCTTAGCCACGTGGCTGGGGCCTCCCTCACGGCAGGTTACACGGCGGACCGGGCGGAGCGGGCCAAGCTCCTGGACTACGGCGACGTCGGGCACCATCGTGTGGTGCCCTTTGTCCTGGAGGAGTTTGGGGCCATGGGGCCCCTGACCTCCGCCTTCTTCAAGGAGTGTTGCCGGCTCCGGGAGGACCGGCTGGACCTGGAGGGCCAGCGGGCCCCATGGTCGGCGCGGACCTGGACGTCATATTGGCGTCAGCGCTTGTCGGTGGCGCTGACTCGGGCCATGGCTGACATCATGCTCCGCCGTACGCGGGCTGATTTTGCGGTGCAGCAGGGCTATTAGGTTCCTCCCGTTAGGAGTTTCCATTGGTCTTATCGTAGTATAGTAGAGCTTTGACATGGCTCTGTATCAGTGTTTTTAGTAACGGTACGCGTGCGTCAGCCGCTGACGCGTCAGTGTCTGACGCGTTCGACTTTTTCGTCCGCGCGTCAGACAGCTGACGCGTAAATGTTGGCTCTGCGTCAGTCGACTGACGCATAAATTTTGTCTGCACGTCAGTCGTCTGACGCGTAAATTCAGGCAGCACGTCAATACTTAAAAATGACAAAAATGTACCTATATTATTGCTAGCAAATGTCACCAAGATGACGTCCGATCGATACCAAACTTTGTACGAGGTCTATTTTGGTTGCAAACATCATGCATGACAATTTTCAGCATAAAAAGACAAACTTCGGTACGAAGTACATTTTGCGTGCTGGAGTACAACATTCTTAATGGCTGGTAGGGGATGCATGGCTGCAATCTTAGCACTGTCAGGTGTCATGCCCAAGGAGCTCAACTTGTACCCCAGAAACCCCACCTCGTGCCCCCACTCCACCTTAGACCTCTTGACAGATAAGTGGTACTGCTGGATGACCTTCAGAACCTCCTCCACGTTCTCCAGATGCTCCTTGAAAGTCCTTGAGTGCACCAGGATGTCGTTCATGTAGGCCACCACGCAGGTCCTGAACACAGGTCTTGCAGGGTCACAAAGGTGGGCAATGTCCTTGAACCTAGGGTTCCTAAGATCAGGGGAAATTTGGGGCAGTGAGTTTCCTGTCAGGTGGCCAAAGATGGCATTCGCATACATCTGCATGGTAGCAGGGCTGTTGGAAGCCCCCATGGGCATCACTGTCCACTGGAACTGACCCCATGGCGTGGAGAATGCCGTCTTGGGAATTTCCTCTGTGGCTACCCTGATCTGCCAGAAAGCGTGCCTGAGGTCAAACTTGGTGAAGTAAGATGCTCCAGCTGTCCTCTCCAGCAACTCATCAATCCTGGGCAAAGGGTACTTAGACTTCACCGTGACCTTGTTCAGGCCCCTCAAATCAATGCACAACCTCCATCCACCATCATGCTTGGGAACCAACAAACATCCAGAGCTGAAAGGGCTGTTAGCAGGGAGAATGAGCCCAGCCTCCAACAATCCAGTCAAGATGATCTTCAGTTCTGCCATCTCTGCTGGCCCCATCCTGTACATGGGCACAAAAGGGGGCCTGGCACCATCCATGAGTTTGATGACATGAGTGATAGGGCCTTCAGGGGGATACTGAGGCATCTTGTCCTCAAAGATAGAAGCAAACCTGTCCAGTAGGGCATCATGTAGCTTCTGTTCCTCCTCTGTGACGGCTGCTGGTGCTGGGTTCACTGCATTCACCGTGTGACCCTGGGTCTCATCAGAGGGTGAGTTGGGAATCAGATGCAGAAAGAAGACGTGGTCCACTGGATAAGTGGCTAAATAAGACAGGGTGTGCTTGGCAGACCACACATGTTTAAGCAGAGCTGCACGTTTCTCCTCCCTGGTAGGCCCCTGGGCCCTCTCTGGAGCACCTGCAACTATACCCCTCTCCCATCATTGACCGCCTCATTGGTAGAACAGCACACTGTGGCTGGTCTTTCTCCCCCCTTTACCACCGTAGTCGCGTCCCACACCGACCCATCCTGAAACTGCACCACCTTCTCAGCCCACAAGATGACAGGATTAGCATACTCCAACCATGGCATCCCCAGAATCACGTCAGCAGCGGTGAGTGGAATAACGTCTGCAGTGACTGACAGGGTTTGGGATGGGAGTTAGTAAATGAGAAATGACCGACTATGTACAATGCTTGAGAACACGGTGTGCTGAGAGCAATGAATTGCTTGGTTCATTAGAAAATAGGTTTACCCTTTATCAACGTTCCTCTCACTGGCTGCGCCGCCAGTGACCGTTGGGTGCAGACCGTTGGCCCGAGGCCGCACGATGACAGGTCGCAGTCTAGTCACTGCATCGTGTGATCACAGATCAATGCACGCTGCAGTACGGTCCCTATCTAGGATACTCTAGTACCGTCCAATGACAGGACACTACGTATACTGGGTACTGACATCTGTCACGTACCCCAGTACCCAAAGTACCTATCTAGGGAAACGTATGCGACTCGACTAGCATTCCTATCTGCATAGCCCACGTGGTATTTATATTCACATACCAACGTAGGTTTACAAGGCTTATTCATACGTTGTATTCACAATGCCTTTGAGACTTAGTCTACAGCAAAGCATGGAGACTAACTCCAGTATTGTTTTATTATTTATTTCTGAATGCAGGTCTGCACCCCCAACATTATTGTTATTGTTTTTAAGTTGATTAGGGGTACACAAGAGACATGGCTGGTTGAGCCAGGTTGGTTACAGCTGGCTGTTCTGGCCAGGTGTTAAATTGCACATTACAGAAGGTGTACACAGCTGGCTGGTTTGGCCAGTTATTGGAGCACACATTAAGGTGTACACAAGGCTTGTGCCCTCAAGCTGCAAATGGATAGAAATCTGACCTAGTCAGCACTCACACCCCACAGCAAATGTGTTGAATTTTATGGCGCCCAGCAGCTATCGCTGTGGTAGGGGGGTGTGATGGTTGTGTACTGAGCTATGGCCAGTCATTTATTCAAACACTGACTTTGATACCATAGGGGTTCATGTTCTGAAAGAGGAGCTGGTACTGTTGGCCAGCAGCATCCCGCAGCTTCGTTAGAGCGTCTGCTGGGTTGTCCTCATCATCCACATGAGTCCAGCTGGAAAAGTAGGTGGCCTCCTGTTTGAGGATCGCCCAATCCAAGTCAGTGTGGACAGCAGCAGAGACAGATTTCTTGGTTAGAAAACTGATCACAGAGAAGCTGTCAGTGTAGAGATGTGAGATGACATTGCATGTGCTGCCTGCCTGGGTTTGTAGCCAGGTGAGCATGTGCTGCAGGGAACGAGCATGCAATGCAGCAGACACCACAGCACGACATTCAGCTGAGTTGCTGCTGCCAGGTTTTCTGCGGTGTAGCCTGCTGTACCAGGAAGTGAGGGACATGTAATCTGACCTGTTGGTGAGAAAAAACAGCCCTGATTCCCGTGCCCCCATCTGATTGATTGTTCTGCTCTCCATGGAGCTGTCCATGACACATTGGATGTGGATGTCTTCCATCAGATTCAGGCCATGGAGGATGAGGGGGGGCAGTCATTGACCAACTTCCTGATGTGACTGCATTTTATCTTGACTAGAACATCATGGGTGACCCTGCTGATGACAGCTAAGGGAGCCCCACAGATGGCTGACCACCACCCCAGTTTGCCCTGAACAGTGGCACACATGTGTAAGGGGAGGTAGTTGTCTGCAGCAGATCTAGACAATCTTGGATATATTCTGCAGGAGGGGAGAGAGAGCAGACCCACTGATCTGGCTGCCTATGCAGCTGCAACATGATGCCACAGAACTGGATGGGGGTTGTGCTCAATTCCACCTGTTTGCCAATCTCATATGATTCCTGGACCTGCTGAATAAAT
Organism: Mesostigma viride; assembly: GCA_009746045.1. Lineage (NCBI taxonomy): Eukaryota > Viridiplantae > Streptophyta > Mesostigmatophyceae > Mesostigmatales > Mesostigmataceae > Mesostigma > Mesostigma viride. Next base: position 18,011 of record RPFO01001343.1, on the reverse strand, counting down.
GTTTCCACCTCAGCTCTAGGCCCACAAATGAGTTGGTCATCTCCATGCCACACAAAGAACAGCAGTCCAGAGGGGGTGGGTACAACAAAAAAGCATGGGTCCAGGTCATCATACGTGGCCTTGAGCTTTTTGAATACTTCCTCTGCTGAGTCTCTGAAAATTTTGGGGCACTGACAAGCCCTTCCACCCCAATGTTGATGATAAGGTGGGGCTCATCAATGTAAGGTTTCCACACAGCTGGGGTGTCTACCACGTACACCTTCCCTTTCCACACAGATTCAGCCTTTTCTGGGTCCCCCCTGAGGAAGGCCCTTTTAATATCAGTGGCTTTGCAGACATAGTCTTGGCCTGCATTGAGGTTGTGGAGGAATAGGGAGAGCATGATCCTGAGTGAGGTTTGTTGCAGCCCAGGTGTGTAGGTTTCCCCTTTTGGCAGTGTGGATGTCCCCTTTAATTCTGTGACACATGGTCTGGCATGGAAGATTGGGGAGCCCACTTTTTGTGGTTTTTGTTTGAGAACAAATTTTAATCTGAGCTTTTTGGCTCCCTCTGGCACGTCCCATGAAGGGGTGACAGGAGGTTTGTATTGAGGGTTTTTGGGGTTGGGCAGGACCCATTCCTGCCTGGCTTGGTGGACAATGGCCATCAGCCACTTGGTAAACCCTTTTTGTGTTTTGCATTCTTGTATGACGTGGGAGATTTGGTGGGGTGAGTGCATGGCTATGTCCCACTTACCCAGCCCAAAGGCTGAGGGATGGAGGAACTGGCTGTGCACTAACTTGTCCAATCAGGGATCTCCCCTGGTGCATACTGAGTGTTGACTGCCTTGATGACAGCATCCATACCAGGGACAATACTGGAGAGAGGGATTTTAAAGTGGTCCAGAGGAACTGCACCCACCCCTGTGACACTGAGCTCATTAGCTGAGATAAGCACCCCAGGATAGGATACAAAAGGTTCCCCCAACAAGGTGTTACCAGAGTACCCCTCCACCACCTGGAAGGGTGTCTGAATACCAAGTATAGGGAGCATCACTTGTCCCACTACATCCAGTGAGCTTTGGCCTGAGAAATCCTGCACCCGTGCCCAAAATGAAGGTGCAATCTCAAGACCAGGGATGGCTTGTGCACTGATCACACTGACCTGTGCCTGAGTGTCTATTGCCAGGGTCCAGGGGTCCTGACTAGTGCACACAGCTGAGACTTTTGCCAACCCTTCGGCCACAGCAGCTTGTTGCTTATGTGACCTGTGTAGTGCTTGCAAGGCGACTGCCAATCTTGACCTCAGAGCGGGAGGGTTGGCAGACAATTTGGTGCCTTGGGGCTGAGCTAATGCTTCCAACCCAGCTACCTCGTGCCTGGTTAAGCAATCCCCAGGTTGTGAAGTGGGCCTGGCTTCACTGAGGGTGGAAGGGTTCACAGAGGGTGCTGTGGTGCTGTCAACAGCAGTAATTGGTGGCTCAGGGCTACTGCTGGGCATGCTGGAGTTGCCAGATAGAAGTAGTGAGTCCATGCTTAAAGACTCTTCCCCAGGCACGTCTGCCATGGGAGAATAATACTTCTTAATTCTATGACAGCTCACCCTGTGACGCTTCCCATTGATATTGTGCTTGACCTCCACGGTCTTGCTGTTTTTGGTAAATCCACGGATGGTAACTGGACCTAGCCAAGTTCCAACCTTACCAAAGCTGTTTTCCTTGTAATAGAGAACTTGATCACCTTTTTGGAATACTGGCCTGGGATGGGTTTTATCTTTTTCTGCCAGTTTTGCTGAGGTTTGTGCACGTGCAGTGTTGTACAGTGCTATCACCTCTGGGGGATATACACCTGCCTGCAGGCCTGCTGGGATTACTTCACCCCACTTGGCATGCAAGACAGGTCTCATGTTTAGGGTTGTGCACATTTCATGACACCAGAGTGCCCTGTCACAATAGACCCCTGAAGTAGCATCCTTGGAAGGATTTTTGGCTAGTAGGGTTTTGACAGATCTGATGGTTCTTTCAATGACCCCCTGACCCTCATGATCTTCCAGCCCAGCAATCTCTATTGCTTCACACCCTTCCAGGTCAGTCAGACAAGAAAATTGTTGATCAAGCAAAATTCTGTCAACTGGGTAGAATCTGGGTAAAGCAATCATGAGTGCAACACGTAGCTGCCCTGCAGACATGCCAGGTAGGGGTTCCATTACTGTGAACCTGGACCATGAATCTTTTAGGATCAGGTAGGGTTGGACATCTTTGTTGATGTGCATCACATCCCCCACTATCATGCCCCTAGTGGTGGAAGGAGTTGCAGTATGCCATTTTTGAGGTTTGGGGCTATTGAACTGACATTCTTGACAGTGTTGTCTAGCCAGTTTTACTGCATTCCTGAGTTGTTTTCCCATGCTACTACCCCCCAGCCGTCTGGCCAGTTCCTCAGCCACTGTTTCATGACCCATGGCTAGGTGCAGCTGATGAGCAAGCTCCTTGATATCTATGGAGTTGTCAACAGTAGGGGTTAGTGCTTTTATGTAAGGTTCCAGACAGGGTGTTGGGAGGACAGTAAGGTTGCTGCCTCAAAATCAATTATGCCCTGGCTGCCATCCCCAATGGTAATGAGATCATCATCCTCAGAGTAAGCAAGGTGAGAGAACTCACATTGATTTGGGTAGCGAGGCCTGTTGCAACGGCTGCCTGGAGCTGGCCAGGTTGTGCCTCGTGTAGTGGCAGCCTGAGCAGAGATCCACATTGTTGACCAGTGTAGGGTTGTGGTTGCACTGGTTGCGGCTGTGCCCCGTCTGGAAGCACCTCAGGCACCTGACCCTTCCAGGGTTGCCAGGTTGCCTATTGTTGTTGTTGTTGTTGTTGTTGTTGTTGTTGTTGTTGTTGTTGTTGTTGTTGTTGTTGTTGTTGTTGTTGTTGTTGTTGTTGTTGTTGTTGTTGTTGTTGTTGTTGTTGTTGTTGTTGTTGTTGTTGTTGTTGTTTGTTGTTGTTGTTGTTGTTGTTGTTGTTGTTGTTGTTGTTGTTGTTGTTGTTGTTGCCCTGTTGGGGCCGGTTGTTGTTGTTGTTATTGTTAATTAATCGCAGCTTTTCTTGTTTGTTCATTGTATTGATGGAGAGGACAGTATCTTTGCTGCCTCAAAACCCACCATGGTTCGGTAACATTTTCGTTTGTTTGCTTGTAATGAGAGGACAGTAGCTGTGCTGCCTCAACACCAACCATGGTTTGTTAACCGTTTCGTTTGTTTGTTTGCAGTGAGAGGACAGTAGCCGTGCCGCCTCAACACCAACCATGGCTTGGTAACCGTTTCGTTTGTTTGTTTGTAGTGAGAGGACAGCATCTGTCTGTGCTGCCTCAACACCAACCATGGTTTGGTAACAGTTTTGTTTGTTTGTTTGTGTTCTGTTAGTGTTTCTTGTTATTGCCTCCCGGTGCTGCTTGAGCGTTAGCACCAGCCAGGTCTTTACCCGCAAGTACATGCGTTTGGTAATGGCTTCTGCCACTACTGCATGCGTTATTGATTATGTGCGGCGGCTGGGCAAGCTCCATGTCTAGGGAGTTGACAGCAGTGGGTTTGATTAAGGGCCCTCAGCCCTGACATAGAGAGGATCAACAGTCTCCCTAGAGGGTAGAGGCTGTGCTGCCAAGAAAGCAACAATACCCTTACACTCATCCCAAATAAAATGGGGAGATCTGCGTTCAAAAGACATGACATTCATTCAGATAACTCACGTTGGGGTGGACGGTGATACTTGTCTCGTTTGCATATGCCGTCCAGCCCAGGCCGCCCACCGCCGGCGATGGGGATAGGCCAGGAGTGCTTTTATCACATAACAGCTGGAGCGTTTCTATGCTCCTCATGCTGCAGCGATAGCTTTCTGTTTGGTTATGATATGTTGAAAAGATAGCCACCGCTCTTGAGCATTATATCAGAGCATGCATGAGGAAAGAAAGCAACGGACTTGCTTACGCTGGAAGCCCCAGGGGCCGGCGCGGGGCCGGTGCCTCCTGGGGGGTTGTTTTCCTGCCGCATTGCCGCTGCCATGGCTGCTCCAGCAGTGGGTGCTGCTGTCGCAGCCGCCGGGGAAGAGGGTTGGTCGGTGCCCCGTAGGGGAACCGGCTCCGCCACCGGCTGGCGCACAGGGGAGGGGGGTTGTTCGGACTGCCTCGCGGCAGCCGGACCCTCCACCTGGCTGGTATTGTCATGGTTGTTCTTTTGTTTTCTTTTTCTTTTTCCTTGTCTTCTTTTTGTTTTGTTGTTATTGCATGCAGGCGCACCGACATCAGCCGGTGCCCTGTTGTCTGGCGGACGACGCTGATCATCATCGTCGTCCCCAAGATATAGTTTCTTTTCTTTTTTTTTTCTTTTTTTTTTTTTCCAGTGCCGGTTTGAACCATTGTTGAGTTTGATGTTGCTGAAGAGCGTTTATAAAATTCAAGTTAGTAAATGAGAAATGACCGACTATGTACAATGCTTGAGAACACGGTGTGCTGAGAGCAATGAATTGCTTGGTTCATTAGAAAATAGGTTTACCCTTTATCAACGTTCCTCTCACTGGCTGCGCCGCCAGTGACCGTTGGGTGCAGACCGTTGGCCCGAGGCCGCACGATGACAGGTCGCAGTCTAGTCACTGCATCGTGTGATCACAGATCAATGCACGCTGCAGTACGGTCCCTATCTAGGATACTCTAGTACCGTCCAATGACAGGACACTACGTATACTGGGTACTGACATCTGTCACGTACCCCAGTACCCAAAGTACCTATCTAGGGAAACGTATGCGACTCGACTAGCATTCCTATCTGCATAGCCCACGTGGTATTTATATTCACATACCAACGTAGGTTTACAAGGCTTATTCATACGTTGTATTCACAATGCCTTTGAGACTTAGTCTGCATGCAGCAAAGCATGGAGACTAACTATGGGCACACCTGAAACATCAAGTGCACATAGCCTGGTGAGTTACTTTGCCTACCATCAGAATATTGGACCCGGCTGACAGGTACAGGGTGAGGAAGGACTGGCAATTGCAGCTCCTGCACCAGAGAAGTAGAGATGTAGTTACTCCCTGCACCAGAGTCAATCATGAAGAGACATACAGGCTGGGCCAAAGGGACTGGCACGTTTAACAGCCTAGCTTGAAACTTCAAAAGCTGACTGGGGATAGGAGGGCCAAAAGAGGTGACAGTGCCAGAAACAGACAGGTTGTTCACGGGACGAACATGCACATCATGCAGGCAAACCAGTCAGCTCCACTGCTGGACGTAGTCCTGGGGGCTCCACTAGTTTTTTGGCAACTCAGGGGGTTGGTCTGAAGACGAGCTCCCGAGTGAAGGTTGCACCTGCTGCTCATCTGGGTCATCCTCTCCCCCATCTCCCTCGTCCTCCTCAGCTAGAAGGTGCCAAAGAGCGTTGACCATCCTCCTCCTGTCTTGTCTGCTGAAGGTCTTTGGCTGGAAGGGTCCCCTGCCTGACGTCTGAAAGTTGGGCTTGAACCCAGGCTGCATCCTGTGGTCGCTCTGGTTCACCCCTGGAGATAGACTGGGTGGCCTGGTGAAGGGCAGCACCCCCTGAGGGCCTCTGGTGTCAGCAGGAAACTGGTCTCGTTTGGGGCAATCCCGTGCAAAGTGCCCAAGCTGGCCACAGGTGAAATGTTCAGGCACCCTTGGATTGCTCCAGGGCATGAAGCTACTCCACCACAGCATTCAGCTGGTTCATGGGCTTCTTGACAGCAGATGCTTGGTTGCCTGCAGTGGGCTCCCACTTGAGGGAAAAATCAGGTACACGGCACAGCGTGAGGGCATAAGACAGCACTGTATCCCACTTCCACTCGACATAGTCGTAAGGGGAGAAGTGCTTGTCAATATCCACCCTGACTTGAGGGGAGAGCCCATGAAGGAACCTGTGAAGAGCCTCAGAATCAGAACACTGGGGGATTTTGGCCCTCAGGTTGGTAAACGTCTCCACGTATTGTGGTAGCGTCAGGCCTGCCTGGGTACAGTTGGCTAACGCATCCCGGTCCAGACGGAGCTGATCCTGGGGAAGTAAAAAACGTCGAAATGAAAGCATTAGGGATGGTAAATCCTTGCAAGTATTACCTGCCGTGGAACGTAAAAACTCATCAAACCTGTCGGCTGCACTGTCGCTCATTCGCTGACGAACCATCTTCTTCTGGATGTCTAGGGAAAGTCGTTCTTCCGCTCTCTTGCCATAGTTGGCGAAATGGATAGCGAACACGTCCTGGAATCGAGTAGAGAAATGATCGAAACTGCGGTGAGTTAGATTAGTGAGCGACAGCTTGTCTACGGATTCAATTTTTGGAAATGGTGGGGCTGAACCTTGATGCGGTGGTATGGTGACGTTCACGGGGACGTCGCTGGCGGGCGTGGTGAAGGTGACCGAGGTCGTCTGCGTGGGATCCTGCCTCTCGCTATCCTGCGTCTCATTCCTCGTAGTAACTGCGGTACGATAAGGTAGAACCCCTCTGTCACCCAACCTAGGAGCCTCTCTCCCCACTCCAGCAACCATGTCACGCATGGCCGCCTCCTCCTCCTCAATTCTCTGACGAAGTCTTCCCACATCCTGTTCCACCTCCTCCACCATCTTTCTATACATTGCTGCGTGTTGTTCATCTTGTTGTAACCTGAGCTTAGCTGCTGAGAGGCAATCCGTTGCTAATCTGGTCCCGTCTCGTCCTGGCGTGGTATTAACCGGAAAGAGAAATGATGATGATGCACTCGGCACAGGACTCGTTCGCGCGCTTGTGATCCTGGGTGACAGCGACCCTCCTCGACCCACGCCGGTTAGCGATGGCTCGCCTGGTTGGAGACCAGACGCAATGACGGAGAACTTGGGCCCAACAGACAACGAGGCCCGCCTCACTTCAGACATAGAAGTATGATTGAAATCAAGTTGACGCCGTGGAGTAAGAGTAGTCGTCTCAGCACCTTCCCTAGTAATAAGCTCACGAGATGGTAATGGATCTCTTGCACTTGGATCAGTAGGGTATAAAGGTGATTGTGTCTTCGAACCACTCATACTACCACATGAAGTCGCGATCGTCTACCTAGTAGAACCACGGTTACGGCTGACTTTCAGTGAGAAAGAGCAAGACATTCACATCAGGATGTGTCTCTCTCTGTATCACCTGAAGTTTGCCGCAACTCCATCATTCTTCCTGGATGGCAGACATCTGTTCAACATTGTACTACCCGGAAGGTTATGACCTCAAGAGAAACACCAAAGTAGAGATCCTCCGATACCAATGTAACAACTAAAAATTATCATCAACATCATCCATAGTCCAATACGAAAGATCTTTTACCTGGGTTGCCTTCTTGGGTCACAGAACTTCAAGTATCCAGGCAACGTTGAGGTGAAGATTCCACAGCGACGTGATTAAGGGGAGGTGGCACCCCAAAACCCTTAAAAATTGAACTATGGTAATAACACTTGAAATTCATTTGCACAATGCTGAAATATGATTGCGGGCACTAAATCTCTTGTGAGTTGTCCATGCACTTGTTGGGGGTACTACCCCCAAGTATACGCCAATATTGCGCTATAAATAGAAAAAGACGCTAATTAGGGCTGGGTATGCCCCAGCCAATGCACACATTTGTTGGCAACCAAAAATCAACCATTTGTAGTTCCCTGAGTGTGTAGATTGCTGAGCTATTTACATCATGGAAATGGCAAAACCTTGAACAGTTATTAATTTTCCCGCAAAACAGGTCTTTTTTTACCGGACATTGGCAATAAACATATCATAAACACTTCAGATAAGGCCACAAAATCAAGCGAAAATCCGGCTAACAGGGGGACAGCAGTGGCCCAAGTCCCAGGTCATTCCGACAAGTCTAGCTCAAGTTATAAGGTTTTGCGTGCTAAAACCTGAACATACGCTAAATGAGGTTTTTCTGTGTATAAGGCCACCTAGACATCATGTTTTCCATCCAAGAAGCCAAAAAACATGCACAACTCGATCACACAACATAAGAAAAGGCTAGGCACCTCATCTGCCCTCCCCTGCCCTCAGCATGGCCAGCCTTGCCAGCGTGCGCATAGCAACACCATCGCTAGGCATACACGCACCAAGAGAGCATACACTATGCTCAGCCCAAGGTTGCCATGTAAATTTATGCCCAGAACTCAGGAAGTATACGTGTAAAAACCTTAGAAAGACTGCCCAAGCAATAGAGGCAACTGCAGCCTGCAAACTTGGCAGCAAATCATACATGTTGTCTGCCAAGCATTCACATCCTATCCAGCTTGCCTTGCTGCACACATAGCAGGGAAGTCTTAATGGTTATAGCTCAAGGAAAGCAATGGAAACACCTATCTAATGCAATGCCACTCATGCAGTATGGCCAGCAAAAGAACCACTCTCACCTTCCTTTCCAATATGGCAATTTGCTAAGAAGCTGATGCCAGCTTGTTAGCCTCTAGGCACATGCCGGATGTCGTTACTAAAACAGGCGTGTCAGATCCAGCACATAACAAAGCGTCTGAGCAAGCTCATGTCCAAAGGATTATGGAAAACAAATGTCAACACGTTACCAACAACTTGACCTCGGCGCATTTATCATGCCAGCCATGAACTACACGAAATTGTACGAAATTGCTAGGAATCTGACGATGCAACCGAAAGAAATGGAGCGCTTCCTGCGGGGAAACTGCCCGAAAAAAAGGCGAAAGGCCGACGTTAATGCACCTGCCTGCGTGGAAATATTTCATGCATAAACTGGCACGCAAGCTCGAACAATAAAAGACATCATCCATTGACCAGGCGAACAAGGAAGGTGCGCCTTCCGTGAATACGTCGAAGGCGACATGCGCAGGCCTGCGTAGGTTCTTACCTTGAATGCCGGAAATGTAAAAGAAACCGGGAAGCTTCGGCACAAACTCTACAACACCATTAAGCTAGCTTCATAATCGCTCTTTAGAGCCTACGTTGCCTCACAATAGCTGCCGTAAACCTGCATTAAATTTCATGATCCGCAAGAGAAATTATATCCTGGACCCCCGCGCCCGTAGCCGTTCGAGAAATGAGCGATATTGCAAACCGTAAACTTTCCGCCATGAAATGAGGTCATCAACTAATCTTCTGCGAAATTCAAGCATTTTTTCTAGCTGTTTACGTGCCATATCGATTAATATTGCATAAAGGCATGCCGCCATGGCCACCTCCGCGAGGGTTGAGCGGTCCGGGCACACATTATACACCGTACGGACGGTACTGCGAATTTTTTGGCGCGCCACGTCCCCTTAAAGGAACCACAACCCCTTGTAGACACAACGACAAGCGTGTGCCCTAGACGCCTTCTGTGGAACTGCATGTAGTCTAGTACCAAAGAGCTTTATGAATGGACAACAAAGACAAGCTTTATTATACCATGATGGATCAAAACCAACGTAGTGACAATGGCGACCCCACGTCCATGATATCGACGTGCTTGTCGAACATGCCTCAACCTTAGCCTGAAATGAACCAATCAGAATCATGGAATTCTAAACAAGATCTTAGTATCCATCCTAGTCACACAAAACAGAACAGCACCACAAACAGCCTGGCAGAATCTATTCGTGAGATCCTAGATCTGTAGTAAGCACTAAAGTCCCAAAGGAGCATTTAAGACTTGGTAGTACCGACCAACAAACTATAGCCCCACGTGGATCAGGCCACGACCAATGAGGGCTCCTGACAGTCGGTTGACAAAGCCCAAGTTCCAAGTACCACCGCCTTAGAAATCTCATAACTTTCTCAATACTGATCCAGAAGTCCTCAAATAAACGCCAAACGTTCACAAAACAAAGGATGTAACAACAAATCAATTTTGCTTGTTACAAATTGTTACGCCCAAACACGGGTTAGGGCCGTAACACTCACATATCCTCATGCAAGTTCCAGATGAGCAGCAACTGCTGACCCGGACTCCAGTTCTAAAACTGAACTTGTTCGGTTAGCTAGCCTGGTTCCATGTAGCACGCTTGCTATGATTGACTAGCTTGATCAGAAGCTCAGACCCAGGGAGAGGACCGCCATCAGCAATGCTCCAACCATGGCCCACAGCCCGTGGTGGTCCCACGCGGAATGGGGTCATTTTTGGCGCATTTTGCAAGAAAAAAACGCTAGTTTCAATCGTCCGATATCTTTTTTTCGCGCGAATTTGGCGTCCGATCGCGTATTTTCGAGCTAATTTGGTGTCATAATGCTTAATTCATGTCAATTTGAGCGTACATTCCACATCGAGAGGCTTGAAAGTTAGTAATTCATGTAAATTTTACGTGGAGAGACTCGACATCATCCTAACCTTTGTATTAACCATAGGACGAGCATTGCCAGCGCATGTCCAAGTGCTAACTTTCCCTCACACTTTCGAGGGCCTCTTCCGTAATTTCGCTTCCGCGATCTGCTGTTCCGTTTTCGAGTTCCTCCTCTTCTTATCGATCTCCTTTGCAGGCGCCCAGACTTCCACATCCTTCCAGCTCTTGCCATCCGTCAGCTTTACCACCTTCATCGCGTAGTCCAGCGGCATCCACCACAACTTGTTCTTCAACTTCCCTCCCTTCTCCCCCTCAGCGAAAAACTTAAATGCGACGTCCCTCCACTTGGTGTCGTATCCAGACACCTGCCCATAAAGCATGACGTCTTCTAGCTTGGCATACATTGGCGTAGCCGTATCCTTGTTCCCTGCTTGCATAATGGCTAAAGTCCACCCATCACACCAAAAGGCCTCTGGTGCTCCGAACCCCATTTCCCCGTCCATAAGTCTCATTTCCAACGTGGGCTTGTCATCATCCTCATCGCCCGCCTGACTGTCTTCCGCCCCCTTAGGCTCCTCCCGTCCGGAAGTGTCAGCATGTACAGCCGCTGGTCCGAAGCCCACCGCCACATTAGCCAAGCGAAGTAACTGCTCCACATCCTCATTACCTGCGAGCAAACCGATCATGCCATCAACGCATGACTAAAATCGAGTTAGTAGAAATCGGACTGCCAACCGTGAAAAATCAAAACACTCTACATACCAGAATTCACTCGCAGATTTTTTCTTACCCTTTTTGGCCTTTTCCTTCGACCTCTGCTCGCAGGTAGACCCCGTCTGGGGGTGGGGGGCAGGCGCCGGGGCGGGTTTGGCGGGCTCGGCAACCTTGGCAGTCTTCGCGGTCTTGGGTAACTTCTTGGAAGCAACGCGCTCCTTTCCCCCGTCCTCCTCCTCTCCGCCGCCATCCTCCTCCTCCTTCTCCTCCTCATCGTCCGAATCTGAAAGCACAACTGCTTTTCGACGCCGTTTCTGAGGCAGGGCAGGCTTGGGAGGCTTCCCCACCTTGGCCGATTTCTTGGAAGCAACGTGCTCCGCAGCCTTCCCACCCTTGGCGGATTTCTTGGTAGCAACGTGCTGCTCCTCCTCCTCCTCCTCCTCCTCCTCCCCCTCCTCCTCCTCAGCATCGTCGTCCTCCTCCTCCTCCTCCTCCTCAGCATCGTCGTCCGAATCAGCCACTGCCACAACTGGCTTACGAAGCTGCTTCTTCGGTACCTGAGAAATGGCCAGAGTCGGCGGGGGAACCCGAAGCTGCTTCTTCGGTACCTGAGAACTGGGCAGAGGCGCCGGGGTGGGCAGAGTCGCCGGGGGAACCCGAAGCTGCTTCTTCGGAACCTGAAAAACGGGCTGCGACGCGGCAGGCTTGGAAGGCCCACCTCCATCATCCTCAACAAGTGACACGACTGCCCGTCGAGTCACTTGAGAAGCGGGCTTCTTCGCCGCAGGCGGATCCGAATCACCTTCAGGCCCCGTCTCTGTTCGGCCTGCTGCGTTCTGACCTCGACGGGGGTCTCTCCGCGGTTAGACCCTCCTGCCGGACCTCCATCCCCTCCATCCCCTCCCTCCAACAACTGTTGGTCATCCCTCTCCACCACGGCGGACGATCCCCCAGCTTCGTGGGAAGCTTTTCGCTTCTTCGCCCTTCCGAGCCTAGGCCCCCCATCACCTTCCCCCTGTTCAAGCCGCTCCCACAATTCACTCCCTTTCCCGATCCTTTCCACTATCTCTTGAAACCCCTTAATCTCCGTCTCGGTACCAAACACGATCACCATCGGTTCGAACCTGGAGAAAAAGTCGTGGGCGCAAGCCTTCAGCACATTATCGTACATCCCGCCCGGTTGGGGAATGTCCGAAGCTTCGGGCAAGGACCGAACGCCCACCACCTCTCTGAAAGTTACTCCACTTATCACCCCAAATGTTCGCCAAGTTCAGCAGGCTCAGGCACGGAAGGGACCTGCCCAAGGGAAAGGGGCGGGCTGAAGCTGAGGCAACCTCGCCTGCCACCTGCTTGACGAGCGACTTGTCATCATCATCACCGTCTAGCCTGACAGCAAAACCAGACCCGGCGACGGCCCCAGTCCACACTCTGCCACTCATACTTCACGTCCCACTCCTCCTCCTCCTTCGCCTCCTCCTCCTTCTTCGCCTCCGTCTCCTTCCCCTTCCCCTTCCCCTTCCCCTTCTCCAGCCCCTTCACCGGCCCCTTCATCGCCGCCTCCTTCACCCCCCTTCGAGTAATCCAACTTTTGGAGCGTACTTCCTGAACGCTTCCGGAGCCAAAAGTGCCAAACCCACCGTCTTGTCCTCGCTCTCTTTTAGCAGAATCTCCTGAAAGTCGATCTTGCCATTACTGATATCCTTTCTCGGAATCCTCAGATGTGCGGCGTGTTTTTTGGCTTTAAGAAGGTAGGCGATGTTCCTCGTTATGATGACGGCCACATCCCAAAATTCCCGGTATCTGGCCACAATCTCCTTCCTGCCGACCGGCCGAGCGAGAGGATGGAGATTGAAGACGAGTTCGAAAATATGAGACGCCACAAACTCCTTGCCATTTGCGTCCTTGCATTGCGCTTCCAGCGTCACATCCTCCTTGAATCTGGCGCAAATGGTCAGCCGCAGGCACTCCAGCACATCCTTGGCGATCTCCACCAACTTGGTGAGCTTTTCCGGTCCAACCTGGCAGCTCATGATGCAATCGATCACGGCGTCCATCATAGGAAGGCTGGCCAAGTTCCTGAAAGAAGTCCAAGAGACCTTCTGGCCTTTCTTCTCCCCCTCTGCATTGGCGAATTTGCACCTTTGCATCATCACCTCCTCAGGCGCGGGTTTCGTTGAGGCAGGATCATCAGTCTGCTCCTGTGTCAGACGGAGAAACGTGTTGGCCAGCGTGCGACTGTAAGCGGAATGCACTGAAGCAATGCTGTGGGCCGGCTTTTTCTTTCCTTCTGCTTCCTCCTCGTGTACATCCACCGCTGCCGGCTCCACATTCCCTTCCCTTCCCCCCGCTTGCCGCATAGCCGGGAGGATGTACGTGAGCAGATTGGTGTAGTGGCCATCCGCAATATAGTGGCCCTTCCCACGCGTGACTTTGCCGTATAGATATAGCTTGTTGTAGTTCCACACGTCAAGCAACGCCTGGCCCAGCGTACGATCCGCCACGGCTAAGTCCTCCGAATTCGCCCCCTTGGCGATGTCGAACAGCTTCTCCAGCTTGCCGGTCAGCACCGCCTGCGACATCAATTAACATCGAGCGAGCAACGACAAAACTCAGTCATAAAAGGCGAGGGGTATAGCTGCGGATAGACCCTAACAAAATTCGAAAAAGAAACGGCCGACAATACGCAACGAAAATTCCAACAAAAAAAAGGAGAGGGTCTAGCTGCAGCGAGACCCTCGCAAAAAACTTGAAGCGCACACAAAAAACAACCACGAAAATTCCGAGGGTCTACCCGCAGCTAGACCCTGCCAAAATAGATAGCTTACATCTTCTTTTGCCTTAGGTAGATTTCGCAGCTCACTCCACGACGGGAGCAGGTCGCCACCCTTGAGAAGAATGACGTTCGTACCCATGTAACCACCACGGAATTTCCGCAACAGGTCCTGGAAGGCGTGCTCCGCCTCCTTAGGAGTATTTGCGAAATTGGACTCCGCCCCACCCTCGCACATCATTGCCCGAACCTCTCCCCACCCGCCATCCGGCCCCCTGAGAAACGACTTTAACCCCTTAAAGTAGTGGTTCCCATCCACCACCGCGTACCGGAGAACCAGATACGGTACCGGTACCCGTTCCTCAAAAAATTTCGGATCGTAGGACTTCATCGCAGTATTGCACAGCAGGTTGAAAACTTGCCGACTGCCCTCGATCTCCTGAGGCAAAACTGCTTCCACCTCGTCCACCCTGGCGTAGGTACGCCACTCAAGTCCTCTCGCGAGGAAAGAGGTGGTGGACTCCGTGTTAAGCCACACGTCGACTTCAGTATCCGAAAGGGGCCGGAAGTACCTGGACCCCACATCCTCCGCGTCAATCTTGGCGCCGTGGTGAATGCTTCAGCCACTTGACGAAATCCGGCATGCACAAGATTTGCTTGTCGAACAGGTCAGGTTGAGATTCGGCAAGCGCCTGGAAAGGGAACTGCCAGACCGGGACAACAACCTTGAAGTGCAAGGCGTTGTCCCGCGCATTGAGGAGAATGCGGCCGTTCTCCTTAATGGTTTCAAGGTTTAAACGCCGCTGCCTCAAAGCCTCTGGCAAAATAAGCGCGTTGACCGTCTGGATCCGCATACTGAAACATCCGGTCTGCTTAAAATCGGCCGGCCGAATCCAACGCGTTTCCCTGAGAGAATTGGCCTTCCGGATGTTCTGGTCCCTGACCTCCTTGTTCGAGTCGACCTTTTTCGAAGGCTTCCAGCTTTCAATGATAGGGTCGGTGTCCGGGTTCCCACTGCTCGTGAGCACCCCCTCCTTAAAAAGCTTGTTGAGTGACCGGAGCAGCTCAAGAAAGGGGGAGAACTCGGGCCAGTTTGGCAGGTCATCGACGTCCGCCATCCGCCTACTCGAGCAGTACTTGAGCATATCCTTCACCAGCGCGAACACGGCGTCATGACCAGGTAACTTCTTCTCCACCGTGGCGTCTTCGTCCCCCCCGTCATCCTGAAGTAAAAAATCGAAAAGGACCGCAGGATTTGCTCAAGTCAGTAATCTTTAGGCCGACCACGACATCCTGTTCAGGGACGAACAAAGTTCTGTTGGAATAATACCTTACTGACACTAAACACCAAGTCCCGCAGCCGGTCAGCGTCTACCCGCAGCGAGAGGTCTAAATTTTCACAACAATCGTACCTGTCCAGTTTTCTGCTGCTTCTTGGCCTCCTTAGCCTTCTCCTTCTCCGCCTTCTTCGCCTCCTTCTCCGCCGCCTTCGCCTCCGCGTTCTTCTTACTGTTGGCCTTTGCCACCGCATTCAGCGCCCTTTTTCCCTCAGCGGCCCGACGACGAAAATCAGCCTTCATGAATTTCTCGATCTTGTCAACCTTTGCCTCTGAGTACTCCTTAGGCTGCCACTTGAAATTCTTGGTGGCTTTCGACTTCACCAGATTTGCGAATTCATATGCCAATTCACTCTTAAAGGTAGCGTCACCCAACACCTCCGTATCGAAATCGGCATCGACTTCCGCCTCAAGTCGTGTCAGGTACTTGCGAAACTCGGACCCCGCAGGTCCCTCCGAATCGACGCCATCGGGCGGAGACTTAAGCATGATCAGGCCAACAGCAATAATATGATCCTTCGCAACCTTCTTGCGGGAATCCAGCTTTTCCCTTTCATGCTCAGTCAATGGAGGCTTCGCCGCCTTCCCCCCCGCAGTACCCCCAGCGACAGCCCCCGCCTGCATGACAAAAAAAAACGAACAAGAAGGGACTTGACCTCAGTTCGATTGTTGCACCATCGTCTCTCTGCGGAGATACCCCTCAGCACGAAAAAAATCACACGAACTCGCGGCGGATGAACGTACCTGCACAGCCACTTCTCCCTCAGCGTCTCCCCCATCCTCATCTCCTCCAGCGTTTTCATCCCCCCCATCCTCATCTCCTCCAGCGTTTTCTTCCTCTCCGGCAGCGCCTGCTGAGGCCAAACCCCCCGCCTGTCAACACCGAATACGACAGCTCATTGGAAATCAAAATTAGTCGACATTTGTATATTTCGCATAATGCGCTCACTAAAACTTCAGGCGAAATGCAGACATCCGGATATCGTTTAATGCTTACCATTTCCATCTCGAGTCCAGACCAAATACCAGCACTGTCAACAGCCATCGCCGCAGCCGCCCCCTGAAAAAAGACAACAGA
Source organism: Mesostigma viride (assembly GCA_009746045.1). Taxonomy (NCBI): domain Eukaryota; kingdom Viridiplantae; phylum Streptophyta; class Mesostigmatophyceae; order Mesostigmatales; family Mesostigmataceae; genus Mesostigma; species Mesostigma viride. The sequence goes on along the minus strand of RPFO01001343.1, from coordinate 1,860 downwards.
TTGGTTGGGGGCACCGTTGAAATTAGCCGAACATGTCAGTCTCAATAAAAGGGTGAGGGTCTACCTGCAGCTAGACCCCATGTAAGATGCTCGTGGAAACTCGACGGACAAGCACCCACCTTATCAACCAAGTCTGACAAATTAGGTAAATCCTCCGATACGTCCCCTGGCATGGAGCCCCCCTGCATGATATGACAGGACAAACCATGAAGGTTGGTCAGCATATAGAGCCCTATTCAGGGAATGGAAACAACCCAAATCGATAAACGATATCGGCAAGTTAACGTACCGAAACGTAGAACTTCCACCTCCTCAAAATCTTCCCCAAAGGCCATATCGGCACTTGATGGGCTCTCTCCTTTTCCAGTTGCCGCCTCAATTCCGCCTCGAAGAACAACTCGAGGGACTGCCAATGGCCTCCCGCCTCTAAATCAGACCACTCCGTGTCTGTCTTGGTTCGGATACTCTGGAGACAATCAACCAACGAGATTTGATCCAACCATTCCTGGACGACTTCCCGGTATGGCTTATATGTCTGAATAACATGGAAGTCCTCCCGGTGCCGGAAACTTTGGATCACCTGTCCAGCCCAATCCAAAAAGAAAGCGACCGCTTCCCGCGAAAGGCTGGCGTCCGGGCTGACAAGAAAGTCAGTCCGCCACTTAACAAAAGATTGCAGTAAGTGGTCTCTTGCCATGTCCAAATGCGCGATCACTTCATGTGCGCGCTCCTCCAATCCTCCTACGTCATTCATTCTTCCCGGCACAATTACGATAAAGTCACTGTTGGACGTGTCAACAAATCCTTGCCTGACAATATCAAACACTTCATCTTCCGACAGTGAAGCCCTCGAATCCGCTCTCATATCTCCAGTCATGAGTTTAAAGAGCTGATGCAACGCAGTGGTTTTCAAGGTTTCCATATAGGAAGCCTCGATGCATGTGAAGCCAATGTGGACCTCGAACTTTTCAACCTCATCAAAGAGCGTCGACCATATTAAAGCACGACGGGGAAAGTAACGTCCGACATCCTCCTTCAGATTAAGGATGCACGACTGCGCGATCTTCAAAACCTCATAATGTCGTCACCAACGACCCTCTTCCCATGAATGGCTCGCAGTGTGGCTCCGAACAATGCAAGCGGCCCAGGCGGTCGTTCTTCCAAATTATGTTCTGACTGGAGGACACTCGGGTCGACGACACCGGACTTCTCTGCAAACGCTATCTCGGCCGAAAGAAAGCGGATCAAGCCTCTCAAGCCCTTTTCGGCTTTACGACTCACCCCAGACTCAGACTCAGCCTGAGCCAGGTACTGTTTCAGAATGGCCAGCGTGTCGGGCTGCAGACAACAAGAGTAAAAAAAAGGCCACACATCGTCGTCGTCAACAACCTTAACTCCTAGGTCAACGTCTCTCCGCAGCTAGACCCTTACGATCAATGTATGACATAAAATCCCACCCTTTCTACGATACACACACGCCGTTCAAGCCATCTGAAAAATGTACGTCTCACATTAATAAACATACCTGATAATCGACTGAAAATCCTTCGTGAAGAAGGGGTGGGCTCCCGTTCTCGTCCTTCTCCCCCTCAACTGCCTTCGCAGCCTCCTCCCTCCTCCTCCATCTCCTCGCGGCCTCTTCCGCCTTCATCCTCTCCTGTCGCATCTGCAAAAAAAGAGCGGCCTCCTCCGCAAGAATTCCTTCGCTGCCGCCTCCGTCTTCTTCTTCGCCTCCTCCTTCTGCTTCGCCACCAGGATCCTGTGCTCCTTCTCCTGGGCAGCCTTTTTCTCCTTGTACTCCCTCTCCTCCTCCTCCCTCTCCGCCTTCTCCAGCCTCTCCTTCTCCTCCCACCCTCTCCA
>RPFO01001995.1:0-77729 GCA_009746045.1 Mesostigma viride | reverse complement strand
CGGAGAGCCGTGGCCGGTTCCCGGATGCTGGGCGAACCAGTGGTTTGCGGTTATTACTTAGCTAAGTTCCCGCAGCCGCAAGGCTCTCGATCGACGGCCTCATGATCTATGACCTTGGCGTCGGCCCGATTTTGGCGGCACCCAATGACCCCAACGCACGTAACCCGGACAAAAGGATACCTAGCAACAGAAAATTACGCGGCATACTGCATAAGTCGTCGGATTGTTAGATTTCGACGGTCAAGATTTCATGATGAGGTTTGCGTTCAATTTGCCGCAGTTTGCCGCCCAGAGAAAGTAGTTGTTGGACTCGTTGCCCACGATGAAACACAATCAAGCAAGCCGTTTCCGGCCCCACCGTGTAGGTCATGTAGTCGCTCTTCACGTCAGCCAGCCGTAGTTTCAATGCACAAGGCTACACATTTCCATCTCCATTCATATCCATAATCCTGCACGACTCGAAAACGCGGACAAGATAACGGCAGGCTCGAGCTACCATGGTCCGGATTCTCCCGATTTCTGGCCTGCGCTGGTTGTCTCCTTGATATTGGCAACTCTCTCCGGTAAGAGATTTTCCGCAGTTTGGCTGTTTCGAAACGTTAATTAAGTGAGATGCCTTCGGATCAGGAGACTCACACAGCCGCGAAATCATGCCAAAGGTCATATGTTCGATCCCTTGCTGGTAGCTTCTGAGCTTTCTTATTTTCTGTGTTCCGCGGAATCTCAGATTTGGGCCGCTAGCGTTTTCACGTTTGTTGCTTTCTGATCCGACGACAACGTTGTGCCTTGCTCGTGTGACATCTGGCGCATGGTGTGATTCATGTGTATGGTGCTGCCTTGCCACATGGGGCTGCTTTGCCATAAGAGTGAGTGTTGGGTTCTACACATTTGCTGCATGGACCGTTAGGTGCTGGTGAGCTCTTCCTTGTAGAATGGTGATGTCTATGTCAAGGATCTGATGTCTTTTTTGTCTCTTGCACTGCTTTCATTTTAGGGGGAATTATAGGTGTCATTATTTTGGCATTTGAAGGTATAGATGTTTATCTGCAAGGGCCTGTTTTTTTTCCCCCGGCCTCTTGCATGCATGGATGTGTAGAATTGTATGTTGATGGAATTATGATTTGCCATACACATTTGCTGAGCTCAAGATCCTTGTAGAACGCTTACATCTATGTCAAGGATCTGATTTCTTTTCCTCTTGCGTATATTGTGTCGGTTTGCCTTATTTCTTGCAGGGACCACGAGAGTAAAATGCAAGCGGTTCCACTTTCAAGTCAGCATGTGAAGCCCTGTCGACCGGCCCGCTTTGTTAGCTAGCTACCATATAGTATTTGATGATAGGCATTGAATGCGAAAGATGTCATAACGCCATAACAGACTGTGTTGAACAGGCATTGAATGCCGAAGATGTCATAACGCCATAACAGACTGTGTTGAAAAGGCATATTTGAATGCCGAAGATGTACATAACGCCATAACAGTGTTGAATAGTTGAATCAACGGGTTCTTGCAGCTGTAAACATTAAAATTATTCAAACATTTAATGAAAAAATCATTATTGTTCGTGCTGTTTTGAACAGCGGTTGTTACTGGCACTGCATGCATGTGTCTGCTGCCAGCATATTGCATTATGGGTGTGTTTTTCAGCGCTGTGTTTTCTCACTTTTCTCACTTTTCTCACGTCCTGTTTTTCTCACTTTTCTCACTTTTCTCACGTCCTGATTTTCTCACGTTTCACACCTCCCGTTTTTCTCACTTATCTCACGTCCTGTTTTTTGAGATTTTTCTCACGTTTTTCCCCTTTTTTCACCTTTTTGGGGCAATCTCACCCGGGTGAGAAACGTGTTTTCTCACCCATTCTCACCCCATTCTCACCCTTTTTTCTCACCTTTCTCACCCATTCTCACCCATTTCTCACCCTTTTTCTCACCTTTCTCACCCTTTTTCTCACCATTTCTCACCCATTCTCAAAGCCGAGTTCCTAGTGCGGGGCGGTGGTTGGGTGAGTAGAGGGCGGCCCCATCCGCGTCCTCGCACTTAATGGTGGAGTGGGGAAAGACCGACCGAACCATGGCACACACCACCCGGAGGAGAGCGGTATGGAGATAGAGGAACCAGTTCTGGTTCTGCTGGCCACCCATGCACGCGATGTAGTGCGTCCCAGTAGTATCCAGAGCAAGCCCGCAGCTGCCGCAGGACGCACCCGCCGTGATGAGAGGTTGCGGGGCAAAGAGCTGGTGGCGGAGAGCGATGGCGTAAAGGGCCGGAACCAGCGTGAACAAAGGGCTCATGGGGAGGGCGCGCAGGAATATGCGGACCCCACGCTCCCCTCAAGGGAAACGGAGTGAAGCCAAGCCTTCCCCTGATCGTTCAAGCTCGCATGCAGACCCATCCAGTCGGCACAGTGTAGTATACCCGCGTAGGTCTTTTGTTGTTTTTCATGAACGCAGGCAGGGAAGACACTAGGACTGACGACAGTGGACACGCCGGGCGTGCCCCGGGGCAGGCGACGGTGGACGGCCTGAGCGGGGCGGACGAGGTCGCAAGCCTGCTGGATCCCGAGGTAAGAATCCTGCACAGCCTGCACAAAGGGGAAGGGGGATGGGGTGACCAAGTCGGGAATGGCGCTGACGGCGCTGGGGACCAACCGGCGGATCTCCGCCCAGGCCTGAGCAACAGAGCCAAGGAAGGCGGCGGGGGCGAGGCGGGCGGCGCGGGTGAGCCCACACCCGCCCATGCGGCAGGGGAGGGTGGCCAAGCGCATGGAGTGAGCTGGCAGGCTAGGGCCGGGGAGGAGCACCTGCAAGGCGGCCTGAATGCGCTCGTCATGGCCTTCCGCGGCAAGCCGCACCAAGTGGGGGGAGCGCCACGGAGCCAGTGAACCACCCGCGGGTGGGCGCAAAACCACAGGAGGAGCCCTTTGGTCTGGGGGTCCTTGAGGCGCGCCCAAGTCTCAAGGACACGGGTGCGCTGTTCCACGGTGGCCCGGAGCTCCTCTTCGACGTAGTCAGGGTCACCCACAGGGACGCCCAGGCACGAGAAACCACGCGCCCGCGCCAATGCCCCCGGGATAGCCGCGGGGAAGCCAGAGCAGTCCCCCTGGGGCGAAAAGACTGCACACTTGGGGAGGGTGAGCCGAAGGTTGATGGCCGCCATGGCCACTTCAAGGGCAGCCAGGGCGGCAACCACAGCGTCGGCCGGGCCAAGGGCATGGATATCGTCCATGTAGGCGAGGAGCACGACATCCGGGTGCGCAGCGTGGACACCTTGGAGAGCCTTGTGCAGCGGGGCAGACAGGTAAAAGGGGCCGAGGGGGTCACCTTGCTGGGTTCCCGTGCGGGAAGCGATGTCGGCGAACGTCCCATCCTCCATGAGGAAGGAGAGTTGAGTGGGTTCGCCGTAGCAGGCTGCTGTCCACGCAAGAAGGTCAGGGAAAACCTCGCCGACGGCCTCAAAGATGCTAGCCTTGGTGACAGCATTGAACGCATTGTGGCAATCCACCTTCAGCGCCACATGGGTCGGATGCGTCTCGAGGTAGGCCTGAACTGTGTGCACGATGATGTCGCTGCCCCCTTTGGTGGCGACGCCAAGCTGGGCCGCGACGGACTCCTCAGTATCACTCCGGTTGGGGCAGAAGGAGGCGCGAAACTCGGGGCCTTTTGGCGACAAATGACCTTACTCACCAGCTTGCGTAGGACCTCGCCGCAAGCAATGGGACGAACGCGGCCAGCAGGGGGGGGACGTCGTCTTTCAGGAGGGCAATGAGGCGTGCCCCAGCCAGCCAAGGGCGCGCCGCGGGGGCCAGGGACCCCGCGGCCAAGTCGGCGGCAGCCTCAAAGAGTGCGGTCGCCCCGCCATGGCCCGCCATCACGGAGAGGTGCTCGTAGCGCCAGCCTGAGGGGCCGGTGGAGGAGGCGTTCGGCAGATCCTTCAGCACAGCCGTGAAGATGTCCAGGTCCAGGACAATAGGCGGGGGCGGGGGTGGCCGGGGCGGGCACCGCAAAGGCCGGTTCGTCGGGGTGAAGGTCGCGCAAAGCCTGCAGGGTCGGGGGAGTGGAGGGAGCCAACGCGGTCACTTTCAAGCTTTTGCATGGCCCGGCTCAATTCACCTGCCTTCACCAACCGCATGACGTCAGCTTCCACCCGGGCAAAGGAGGCGGCCCCCGACACCCGGGTGGAGGCCGGAGGCTGCAGCGCCCACAGCCCTTCCCAATCCCCGAGGAGGAACCGCCGGCAGCGAGCGATGACCGCACCCTGTACGCCACGCACGCCCCGCTCCAACGGCGCTAAGAGGAGCCGGGGGGTGACGAGAAACAGCTTGTGGCCGAGTTCGTCGAGAGGGTGACTATGCATCCGGGCCATGCAGGGAAAGCAGGGCGCAGCGCGTAAACAAGCTCCGGGCGCGGTGAGGGACGTCCGGGAGCGTCATGCAAGGGTTGCGCGCACAGGCGGCAAAAGGGAGCGTGGCCAGGAATGCCCAGCCTGCTGAGAGGTCCCCCGGATCGCTCGTACCCTGCGATGCCGGTGGAGGGGCAGGGGCCGACCGAGGGGCCGCCCCGGACCGGGAGGCCGGTGCGGCCGCCGGGCCGCCGGGCAGGCCGTTCTGGGGGTTTGGCGGCGGCACTGCCGCTCATGCTGGTACCGCCCGTGGATCGAAAAAATCCGCTGGCAATGGGCTGCCGGGCAGCGGTAGCAGTCCATGGCGCGCATGGCGGCCTCCGTGATGTGGGGGTGGGAAGCCCGAATGTGCACCAGCAACGAATTCCGGTTGGGCAGGCGCGCGCCACACGGGTCACCAAGGGGACCATCGACTTGGCAATAATGGAAGCCATCTGAGGGGGTGCGCCCACCCGGTTGGGCCGGCCCGGGTCGAGAGGGGGAGGGGTCGGGAGCACCCTCAGCCACACTAGGAAGTCGGAAAAAATTCGTCCTGATATTTCTTGATATCGTCCTGAGTTTTTTTTTGAGAAATCCTGAGAAACCCTGAGAAATCCTGAGATATCTTGAGATTGTCTTGAGATCGTCTTGAGATTTCCTGAATTTTTCCTGAGATTGCCCTGATTTTTCCTGATTTTTTTCGTCTTCACAAAATCTGGTAAGTGCACACCTCGGGTCCTGAGATTTCTGGTGAAAAACTCAGGTCTTGAGATTTTGACTTTGTAGTGAAAATCTCAGGACAAAATCTCAGGACAATCTCAGGACAATCTCAGGACAAAAAAACGAGTAGAATCTCAAGAAAATCTCAGGACAAAAAAACGAGTAGAATCTCAAGAAAATCAAGAACATGCACAGGCGAATTCTCCAGCCATTCTGGGACAAAAAAATGGTGTTATCAGGGACCAACAGAAATACGACCATGCAAGATGATTACAACAGGGGCATGACTCACAATCAGTGCATTTATTACATTGATAAATATTATTTAAAAAATCTTTTATTCATAGGCAAAAAATAAATCACAACAAAAAGAGGATTGTTTCTTCATCGTTTGGCAGATCTTGTAGATCATTTGGTTCTTCATATACTCTGCCAAACTGTGCTTCGTTGCACATTTACCTGCACGCATAAACCAGGAAGGGGGAAAAAAGGCATTAAACAGGACCATGATTAGAAACGCTGGGCTGCAGCATGTGCACATGTACACCTAACCAGACCACAGGCATAGCAAACAACATCATGCTCGGCATAAAAAAAGATACTTCTGACTGGTACAAAACATTGAAAGGGTGACCCAAGTGAAAGCCTAGCACCGCCATTATTGAGATGTGCAAGACCAAGAAACCACGACATTGCATATGACCGATGCATTGAAAAAGGGAAAACACGTTTATTAACTGTGAAGCTCCAGGGTAACTAGACTAAATTTCTTCAGGGCAAGGGACTAATTGAATTCAGCAAGCAAGCGTACATGCGCGCAAGGACGAGAGTGGCTAAATAAGGAAGCAAGGGCGTAACAAAGGAAGCAAGGGACTGATTAGATTCAGCAAGCAAGCAATTGCAAGCATGCAAGGAAGAGGGGCTAACAAAGGAAGCAAGGGCCTAACAAAGGAATCAGGGGACTGATTCCATTCAGCAAGTGGTCAAGCATGCAGGGAAGGAACGGCCTAACCAAGTAGGCAAGGTCATATCAAAGGAAGCAAGGCATTAATTAAATTCAGCAAGCATGCGAGGAAGAGTGGCTTACAAAGGAAGCATGGGACTAAGAAAGGAAGCAAGGGACTAATTACATTCAGGAAGCACGCATGCAAGGAAGCAAGGGAATAAAGCAAGGAACTAATCAAATTCAGCAAGCGGCTAAACAACCAAGCAAGGGCCTAATCAAGGAAGAAAGCAACCACGCAAAGAAGCAAGCAAGCACGCAAAGACGGAAACAAGCATGCAAGGAAGCAAGGGGTTTATCGAACTCAGCAAGCAAGCATGCAAGGAAGCAAGGAGCAAGTGAGGGACCAAGGGACTAATCAACTTTATGACACTTACCACGCAGAAGGGACAACCTCATGACCGCGGAGAAGATAACATTCCGTCCCTCCTGTTGCGATTGCAAAGGGGAGAAAGAATAGTAGTGATGTAAGGAATGAATTCCAGTGCAAAATTAGGAAAATACCTTCAATAACAAAGCTAGTAAGTAGGCAAGGTAATTAAAAAGTAGGTAGCAAACTGATGACAACATGCACATACTCACGCATGGACCAACCAAGTTAGTATCTAATCTACTATGTGGCTTATGAGGAAGCACCATGAAACATTTGACCTTACTGGCTTCATCAGAACACGTCTAGATGCTTTTCCTTTGCAAAGATAGTCGCAATTGACGCTTGGGGCTTGCATGGGATTCAGGTCTGCATGGACGTGCTTTGACAACAAACGGGCATGTACGCACAAAAATGCCCAAGGACGGTACTTCATGATGGTCATCTTCATGAAATTGACCACGCATGTAAGAGGACAAGAAATCAAGTATTCAGAGTTCATGCTATACTAAGAAACCAGCTTTTGCTCAGAATGCCGCTTTTGCGGTCTATGGGCCTTCCAATGCAAACTGCCAAGCAATTCTCATAAGTATCCTTGCTCAGCTACGCAGTTGCTCATTTTCCCGGCTCCATTCCTCTTCGATCACAGCCTGTCCATGACGGCCTTGTAGGTTTTGGATAGCTCCAGAATCTCGCTCTGTTTATTCTCCGTTACTTATGTCACTCACATGTCGTCGCTACTAGAACCGCTTCTAGTGCGGTTCTCGCTGCCACCCCTGCTGCCACACCTGCAGCGCTTGTTATTCGGTGGTTGCATTCATTGGTTACGTATGGAAATCGGTTGCCCCATCGCTCGAGCTAGCGTGTATGTGCCCTCACTGCCCGCTAGCCCCAGCACTGACTTGACTGCGAACAACGGCTAGGGCTACGTCAGACGCGTTTTTTTGAATTTGCGCAAAAAAAAAGATTGCGACTAGGTCACATCCGTAGCCAGCGGCAGGCGGAATGTCTCGAGTGATTCCAGCCAAGCGATCTTCCGTATTGTCATGACATCTTACCTTTCCACTGGTTACTACTTGTCTCAAAGCCTTTTAGAACGGTCGGAGCCGCAAACTGCCGATAAATTTACAGGTACAGTAACTAGTATTCACCAATGAAAGCCACAGGCATTTAAAAAACCGCCGTCCTGCCAGACCCTAGAAAACGCTTGGTCCTGCCTTTGCCGGACAACCATTGGAGCAGGTTATAAAGTGCGACAACGATTTCTGATTGTTGGCTGACAGACTGACAGCCGACAATTATTAACGCAAAGTCACTAAAGCAATTAGGCAGTGAGAACATTCTACAAAAGAGCTCTTAGTTCGGGCTTTATATAAGTAGTACCTGCCTGTTAAAAATTGGAACAAGGATACGGTTCCGGCATCCGTTTATTCCGAAGCCGGTACGGGCAAGGCTAGGGAACCGGCGTGGGAATAAACTGAACTGAACATAACTGAAATAAAGGCCGTTATGATGCCGTGAAATAGCCGCATGACGACAGTGCCGTTCCAAACTTTCAACTTCGCGCCCTACCTCTCTTAACCGTTACCTGGTAGACCGTTGGTCCAACGAGCGAAAAATTTAGAAAGGTTGCGATTAGGCAACGCGACCTTGCACCTAGCCGCACCCATGAACGCCTTCAGCAGCCATGGTAGGCAACACAACCCTGCACCTAGCCGCACCATTCCATAAACGCCTTCATCAGCCATGTTAGGCCGGAATAGACACGGCATTTCCACTTTGGGTCTCGCACTAGTCAAGTCACTTGCTCAGATAGAAAGCAATGGATCACGCAAAACCAGGAGCCACGCCTCCCCACGATGATTACGGCGGCGGTGTGTGGCATGGAGCCTGCTTGTGACGAGCATGACTCAATCCACATCAATGGCAGCAATTACCGAACTGCAGTCGCCGACCTTCGACAAACTGTTCGCCATCGCAACTCGGGAGTAATGGTTTATGGTAAAGAGGGGGTTAGGTATGGCCGCATCACACACATTCTGCATAGTTTCCTCCGTGCCCCGACGGAAGGATGGAGTAGGCAAGTTCTTTTAAAGGTCGCTCTGTTTGATGTCGGTTCTGTGAAAGAGCTCCCTTTAGAGGGATTGACGCTTATACCTTTAGGGGAGCGAGCGCCCAAGCAGGATGCTTTAGTCCTTCCCGGGAGTGTATGTTCAGTTGGTTTTGTAGTTGATCCAGAGTATGCACCTGAGATAGCCATCGTGCACTGTAAATTGCCGTGGCAAATGGTAAAGGAAACGTGTAGTGCAGCCCAGCATGTATTATCCCGTGCTGCAGGTGCTCAGCTGAGAACCACAGACGTGTATGCTGATATGAACCTGCAGCGCAAGGTGACACTGTGTGTTAAGCGAAGAGACATGACAACACGAGGTCGTTCACAAGGTAATCGCACTGCACCCATAGATCCACAAGCAACCACTGCACGCATGGCTGCGGAGCCACAAGCAACCACTGCACCTAATCGCTCACGTGGCAAGCGCACTGTTGGCACATTGGTAGAACCACAAGCAACCACTGCACCAAGCCGCTCGCGTGGCAAGCGCACTGCGGACACATTGGTAGAAACACACACAGCCGCTGCACCAAACCGCTCGCGTGGCAAGAGCATTGCTGGCAAGTCCATGGCAGCGGCTAGTGGCAGCGCATCAAGCCCTGATGACATTGCTAGTGATTTGTCGCTGAGCAGCGACGGTGAGGCATGCATTCCCACACAAAGGAGAAGTGAGAGGCAACGTGTGGTAGTAAATTATGCGGACTCTGACAGTGCTGCATACACTGATGAGGAGTGGGATTGATTATATTCCTAATATAATGTAATGATGGATTGATGTAACTTGTTGTGTGCTTGTCACACTTATATTTATTTATTTCCGATGAACATGTGTGTCAACTGCATCATTTCTGCATCCACATATATTGCATAAGTGTCCTGTCTTCATGCACTTGAGAGTTCTCAAGTGTCATGCTCAGTGTCCTGATTTTCCTGATTTTTTGTGCCATGCTAAGTGTCCTGATTTTCCTGATTTTTTGTGCTGTTAAGTGTCCTGATTTTCCTGATTTTTTCTGATTCAGCGGGTTTTCTCAGGATCTCAGGATTTCTCAGGATTTTTTTACGAATCTCAGTGTTTCTCAGTGTTTCGCGAGACGCATCTCAGGCACTTCTCAAGATTCTCAAGAGGAAGTCCTGATATAATATCAGGAATCCTGAGAAAAGTCTCAGGGTTTCTCAGGATTTCTCCTGATATCCTGAGAAAAAAATCAGGAAATCTCAGGAAATCCTGAGAAAATCTCAGGAATCCTGAGAAAAATCTCAGGAAATCTCAGGATCCTGAGAAAAATCTCAGAACCCGACTTCCTAGTGCAGAGGAACTACAGCTGCAGCGGAACCCAGGGCGGGGCCGGCCGCCGGGCGGTCAGCAGGGCTCGTGGCAGCCGAGGACAAGACCGGCGCGGGGACGGCCCCACGGCCGGGAGGGGGGCGCTGGAGGAGGCAGCCAAGCCGGCGCGCGACCCACGACCACGCACAGGGGAGGCAGGTGTCGGGGCAGGCGCGTGGGACTGGCGGCGCACGGACACGGGCGAGGGCCCCAGCGGGAGAACGCCAGGAGGCAAGGGGGAAAGGACCGCGGCCCGGCAAAGGGGGCAGGTGGCGGAGGTCGTGTGCAAGCTCGTGGCGATGCAAGCTTGATGGAAGACGTGGCCGCAAGCAGGGAGGCGGCAGAGACCGTCACCAGGGCGAGGCAGGTCCAAGCAGATGGGGCAGGAGGGGCCGCTGGCAGTGACATCCACCAAGTGGGCCGGCCCGTAGTGGGCGGGCGCCGCGTCCCACCCCAGCTCCCAGCTCGGCAGTCGGGCGATCTCATCGGCGGAGAGAAGACGGCGGCGCGGACCAGCAGGGTGCCAGACATGGGGGATGCCCGCAAGCTCGAGCACATCGTGCAAGATGGCGGGCACGGCCGCACCCGCGCTCAGCTCAAGAACACGCCCCCCCCCGCATCGTACAGAACCAGGTCGCCGGCGTGCACGGTGACAGGAGCCCCGAAGTCAACGCGCAGGCGGGCGGCTTGCGCTGGGGTGACCGCCGTAGTCAAGCGCCCGTGGGCCTGCGCAACAAGGCCGGCCGAGCCGGGCCCGGCAGAGGCAAGAAACGTGTGCAGCTGAGGGCGATCGAGCAAGGCGTGGTCGGTGGCCCCCCAGCGAGATATGTCGCACGGGCGGCCTGCTGGGCCTGCACGGCAAGCCCTGTAGCAAAGAGCACCACCGCCTGCGCCACTTGAGCGTCCAGATTCAGGAGCCATTCTTGGCGCACCGCGGGCAGGTGCCAAGGCAGGCGGCCGCCGGCATGGTAGTCCTCGAGGACAAACCCCCAAAGCGTGGAGGCAAGGACAGGGGGGGAGGCTGCCTGCAGCATGTGCCGGACACGAACCACAAGGGCACTAAATTCAGGGGGCCGTGGGAGCGTAGGAAACGCCGCGTGCAAGCCGACAGCGTCCAACAGCAAGGGGCAATACAGCCAAGAGAACGTGGCGTGCCGGAGCGCGCTGACGCCCGCAATGTTGGTGGGGGGCCAAACGGAGAAGTCGTGGGACCCAAGCGCGGCCGACCAGGGGCCCACCACAGGAGTCGCCGCAGGGTGTCCCACAGCCTCAGGGAGGAGAGCCGCCAGGGACCCCTCAAGCACAGGAGGACGCAGGTCAGTGGCCACCGCCGTGCTGGCCGGAGGTGGATCCCCAGAGCTAGGCGGGGCAGGGCCAGGGGACCCCGCGGAGGGGCCGGACGTGACGGCGCGGGGAGAGCGGGAGCACGGTGTGGAACCCTCCACGAGGGCCGCAAGGCCCAGGAGAGGGTCCAGCGAGGGGCTGCGGGAGGGGGCGCGGGCCGAATGGGATCCCGGGGTCGACACGGCCGCGCGTCGGGAGCCTAGGGACGGCCGAGGCGGGGCCACGCAATGAGGGCACGCCCAAGGACCCGGGGGAGGCAGCCGGAAGAGGGGCGGGACCAAGCAGCGCGTGTGCCAGCCGCATTGGCACGAATCACACACAAGGAGACGGGGGGCATCCTCACCACTGTGGCAGACCTCGCACACAAGCGAGAGTGGCACAGGGGCGCCACGACCGCCGTCGTCCAGGTCGCCCATCTCCTGCAGGTGCGCCGCGATGCGTAAGGACCGACGCGGCGCAGGGGCGCCACTAGGCAGCGCATCCCGCGCCCGCGAGGTGCGGCGGCGTGAAGGAGGCATGGGGGAGGTGCGTAAAACAACGGAACCGGAAGCGCGGCCCGGGGGAGAGCGAGATGCGGACGCGGGGGGTTTGGGGGGCGTGCCCCCCAAGCGGGGGGTTTGGGGGGCGGCAGCCCCCAACGCGGGGCGGCCGCGGTGCCGCACCTCGGCGCAGGTTTTTTCAGCTGTGCATGGAGAAAAAAACGTGTCTCAATCCAGGAACCCCCGTCGGTTCATCATGTCAGCCTAGAAAACTGGAGCGGTGGAGCCACAACTAACGGGAAAGCCGCATTCAAATTCGCCTAGCCCACGGGTCACAATTGGCCGACAGGTAGATGCAGCCAGCCCCGGGCGTGTCGCAGACAGTAATCACTACTGTAGGCCGCGGTGCCGCACCTCGGCGCAGGTTTTTTCAGCTGTGCATGGAGAAAAAAACGTGTCTCAATCCAGGAACCCCCGTCGGTTCATCATGTCAGCCTAGAAAACTGGAGCGGTGGAGCCACAACTAACGGGAAAGCCGCATTCAAATTCGCCTAGCCCACGGGTCACAATTGGCCGACAGGTAGATGCAGCCAGCCCCGGGCGTGTCGCAGACAGTAATCACTACTGTAGGCCGCGGTGCCGCACCTCGGCGCAGGTTTTTTCAGCTGTGCATGGAGAAAAAAACGTGTCTCAATCCAGGAACCCCCGTCGGTTCATCATGTCAGCCTAGAAAACTGGAGCGGTGGAGCCACAACTAACGGGAAAGCCGCATTCAAATTCGCCTAGCCCACGGGTCACAATTGGCCGACAGGTAGATGCAGCCAGCCCCGGGCGTGTCGCAGACAGTAATCACTACTGTAGGCCGCGGTGCCGCACCTCGGCGCAGGTTTTTTCAGCTGTGCATGGAGAAAAAAACGTGTCTCAATCCAGGAACCCCCGTCGGTTCATCATGTCAGCCTAGAAAACTGGAGCGGTGGAGCCACAACTAACGGGAAAGCCGCATTCAAATTCGCCTAGCCCACGGGTCACAATTGGCCGACAGGTAGATGCAGCCAGCCCCGGGCGTGTCGCAGACAGTAATCACTACTGTAGGCCGCGGTGCCGCACCTCGGCGCAGGTTTTTTCAGCTGTGCATGGAGAAAAAAACGTGTCTCAATCCAGGAACCCCCGTCGGTTCATCATGTCAGCCTAGAAAACTGGAGCGGTGGAGCCACAACTAACGGGAAAGCCGCATTCAAATTCGCCTAGCCCACGGGTCACAATTGGCCGACAGGTAGATGCAGCCAGCCCCGGGCGTGTCGCAGACAGTAATCACTACTGTAGGCCGCGGTGCCGCACCTCGGCGCAGGTTTTTTCAGCTGTGCATGGAGAAAAAAACGTGTCTCAATCCAGGAACCCCCGTCGGTTCATCATGTCAGCCTAGAAAACTGGAGCGGTGGAGCCACAACTAACGGGAAAGCCGCATTCAAATTCGCCTAGCCCACGGGTCACAATTGGCCGACAGGTAGATGCAGCCAGCCCCGGGCGTGTCGCAGACAGTAATCACTACTGTAGGCCGCGGTGCCGCACCTCGGCGCAGGTTTTTTCAGCTGTGCATGGAGAAAAAAACGTGTCTCAATCCAGGAACCCCCGTCGGTTCATCATGTCAGCCTAGAAAACTGGAGCGGTGGAGCCACAACTAACGGGAAAGCCGCATTCAAATTCGCCTAGCCCACGGGTCACAATTGGCCGACAGGTAGATGCAGCCAGCCCCGGGCGTGTCGCAGACAGTAATCACTACTGTAGGCCGCGGTGCCGCACCTCGGCGCAGGTTTTTTCAGCTGTGCATGGAGAAAAAAACGTGTCTCAATCCAGGAACCCCCGTCGGTTCATCATGTCAGCCTAGAAAACTGGAGCGGTGGAGCCACAACTAACGGGAAAGCCGCATTCAAATTCGCCTAGCCCACGGGTCACAATTGGCCGACAGGTAGATGCAGCCAGCCCCGGGCGTGTCGCAGACAGTAATCACTACTGTAGGCCGCGGTGCCGCACCTCGGCGCAGGTTTTTTCAGCTGTGCATGGAGAAAAAAACGTGTCTCAATCCAGGAACCCCCGTCGGTTCATCATGTCAGCCTAGAAAACTGGAGCGGTGGAGCCACAACTAACGGGAAAGCCGCATTCAAATTCGCCTAGCCCACGGGTCACAATTGGCCGACAGGTAGATGCAGCCAGCCCCGGGCGTGTCGCAGACAGTAATCACTACTGTAGGCCGCGGTGCCGCACCTCGGCGCAGGTTTTTTCAGCTGTGCATGGAGAAAAAAACGTGTCTCAATCCAGGAACCCCCGTCGGTTCATCATGTCAGCCTAGAAAACTGGAGCGGTGGAGCCACAACTAACGGGAAAGCCGCATTCAAATTCGCCTAGCCCACGGGTCACAATTGGCCGACAGGTAGATGCAGCCAGCCCCGGGCGTGTCGCAGACAGGAATCACTACTGTAGGCCGCGGTGCCGCACCTCGGCGCAGGTTTTTTCAGCTGTGCATGGAGAAAAAAACGTGTCTCAATCCAGGAACCCCCGTCGGTTCATCATGTCAGCCTAGAAAACTGGAGCGGTGGAGCCACAACTAACGGGAAAGCCGCATTCAAAATCGCCTAGCCCACGGGTCACAATTGGCCGACAGGTAGATGCAGCCAGCCCCGGGCGTGTCGCAGACAGGAATCACTACTGTAGGCCGCGGTGCCGCACCTCGGCGCAGGTTTTTTCAGCTGTGCATGGAGAAAAAAACGTGTCTCAATCCAGGAACCCCCGTCGGTTCATCATGTCATATATATTCCCTGCCTGACATCGTGGTGCTGGACTTTGAGGGGGGTGGCCGGCATCTGCTTATCGACGTTTCGGTGGCGCGGCCCTTGGCTCTTAGCCACGTGGCTGGGGCCTCCCTCACGGCAGGTTACACGGCGGACCGGCCGGAGCGGGCCAAGCTCCTGGCCTACGGCGACGTCGGGCACCATCGTGTGGTGCCCTTTGTCCTGGAGGAGTTTGGGGCCATGGGGCCCCTGACCTCCGCCTTCTTCAAGGAGTGTTGCCGGCTCCGGGAGGACCGGCTGGACCTGGAGGGCCAGCGGGCCTCATGGTCGGCGCGGACCTGGACGTCATATTGGCGTCAGCGCTTGTCGGTGGCGCTGACTCGGGCCATGGCTGACATCATGCTCCGCCGTACGCGGGCTGATTTTGCGGTGCAGCAGGGCTATTAGGTTCCTCCCGTTAGGAGTTTCCATTGGTCTTATCGTATAGTATAGAGCTTTGACATGGCTCTGTATATAGGTTTATAGCTGGGCGTTTGCTTTGGTTTGAGTGATTTCACTCTGCTGTAAGTAATTATATTTTTAATATATATATTCCCTAGTCTGAGGTGGCATGCAGGAGGTGCCTGCCAGGGCTTGTGGTCAACTTAGATGACCAACCCCCTCCAGTATACCAGCTAAGTTCCCCCCTGCGCTCTGCCGGAGCTGAATTAGGTTAGGTAGGTCGGCCATAGCTAGCGTCGCCGCTGTTGCTGGGCCAGGGTCAAGTCGTCGTCCAGCGTAAAGCGAGTCCCCAAGAGCTTCTTGCGGCCTTTAAGGAACGACAGCTTGTCCGCCATGTACTTAAAGGTGAGGAGCACGGGTGCCGGGCCAGCCTTACCCCGCGCGCGGGGGAGGCGGACAGCCGACATCCGCAGCTCGATCACCAGAGAGTGGATGCGGTGCCTCAAACTGGGCTGGGACCACTAGGTCAGCCAGCAACATCTGGGTGTAGTTCATGGCAGGTTTACCAAGCTTCTCGGAATTCTCACCTTCCTCCATGTCGAAGATCCTGACGATGACGTTGAGGCTGAGCTTGGCAAGCTCGGCCTCCTCGCGGAGGTCAAGCGTCTGCCGCTGGAGCTGCATGGGCTGCAACGGCGGAGGTGGTTGAGGTGGTGTGCTGCATGTCCGCCCAGGTCGTGATGGGAGGAGCATCGCCGCGGCCAGGCCATCAGGGGCTGGCTTGGCGGCAATGTCCTTCACCGCCTGGGCGGTGAGGCCTGCGGTGTTCTGCAGGACCTCGATAGCGATGGCGTTGTCCTAGCTTAAGACGCTGGTCGATGTCGCGGAGCTGCATGGGCGGTGATGCAGTCGGTGGAGGCGGAGGCCGGAGGGGGGGGGGGGAGGCGAGGAGGGTAGCGGTGGCGGTGGGGATGGTGGGGAGCTCAGCAGCCAGCGTGCGACCCATGCACAGCTGCCACATCTGCAGGTATAGGGGCGTCACGTGCTGTGAGATGGCTTCTTGGAGGTGGAGGAGGAATGAAGGTGGATTCGGTCAAGGGGGAGGGGGCCAAAAGGTCCGCGGCAGAGCGCTGAAGGATGGAAAAGAGGGCGGCGAGCTGAAGGCGCGGGCGCCGGGCGGGACCAGTTGGTCAGGTGCTCAGGTCGGTGAGAAACCCGGCCGTCAGGTCCAGTGCGGAGGCGACTAAGGCTTTGAAGGCGTCGGCACAGGTCGAAAATGGAGGTGTACGACCCATAAAACACGAGCTCCAGTATCCTGATGGGTGGCATGTCGAAATAACTGGGTCTGGCGTCGTCGAAGGTGGAAAATAACCCGTCGACGTCAAAGTTGGGCTCAGACCAGATCGGTTCGGTTGGGCGGCTGCGTTTGGGCTCAGGCCAGGCTGAAGGCGAGGCATGAAGCCCGGGAGGTTGCTGGGCGACCACCAGTGCGCGACTAGTGGAAGCACTGCCTGCCGGCCCTGATGGCGAAGCTGCAGCCGGAGCTGCAGACGTATTTTCATGGCCGAGCGCAGCCGCCAGGCTGCGTTGCGTCAAGGAGCGTTTGCTCGTCATATTGCGTAATAGCTGCGGAAAATTATATCAGCATGTGCGTCTTAGAAAGACGAAGCGATTGTGATATTCACAGCTGAATTCGGTGCTCAAACGTGAAAGTTATGAGCTCCGCCGTCAGCCATGGCTAGGCTCGTGGCTCGTGGAGATATGTTCCAATTTAATTTAATTTAAATATAATTAATTAGACTCGTGCTCCTGTTGGGGAGTCCGATGGATGGATGGATAGGAGCAAACAGTCCTACCGGTCTAATCTATCTACAACAGCTATCGACAGTATTTATCTACAAAATCTATCAACATCAGCTCTACCCTAGGGGACAGGTCTGTCTGGCGTGCTTCGGGCCGTATGTGTGCACACGCGGGCGCTTCCCCACGGGGGGGGGGCTCGTTGTCCTCTATGACATGGGCCCACTTGGCCTTGTCCATCATCTTGTTCCAAACCACGGAGAGGCCTAGCCCCCCCATTAATTAATTAATTAATTAATTAATTAATTAATTAATTAATTAATTATCAACATGTAACAACCAAATGTTACATCCAAAGTTTTCCTACTGTTGAATCTTATTATGAGTTCTTTAGGACAATTATTTGAGAAGTTAGGAGGCTTCGACGTCTGATAGATATTGAGCCTGCTGAGATCTGTCGAATCTATTGTTCTACCCTCATTGGTCGTGGCCTGATCCACGTAGGGTACTTTGCATGG
Organism: Mesostigma viride; assembly: GCA_009746045.1. Taxonomy (NCBI): domain Eukaryota; kingdom Viridiplantae; phylum Streptophyta; class Mesostigmatophyceae; order Mesostigmatales; family Mesostigmataceae; genus Mesostigma; species Mesostigma viride. The sequence continues at coordinate 60,454 of RPFO01001995.1, read as the reverse complement.
TGTTGTTTAGTCAGTCATAGATTCTCTGCAGTACCGTTGTACCTGGTGGATTTGGTTCCAGGTCATTGAGATTTCGTATGTGCTGGCTTTGTGTTTTGTGGAGGATTCGGAGGCTAAGATCTTATCTTGAGTGATCCTCACTTTTGATTGGTCCTTCCGGGTTAGGGTTGGATGGATGCTGCGTGCACGATGACTTTTATCCTGTTTGGGGCGGCCGTGCATGTGTGCGTACGTGAGAGCTAAAGCTATGGTGTAATTCAAGGGTTTCCTTGTTTCATCAATCAAACAACCCTTGCCAAAAGTCAACTATAACTTCAACAGATAGTCGACTTGGATATAACTTGTCTGTTGTGTCTAACAAGGGTGGGGACTCATTCCCTTAACTGTTGAAGATCCATCTTCATTGCTTCTCTGGACGTGAAGTTATCTGTCGCGACTCCAACCCAGGTATAAAGATCTTTTCACGCTAATGTTGATACTGAGGCTGTTGCAAACACAACATTTTTAGTCGTTACATTGGTATCGGAGGATTCTACCTAGGTGTTGGTTGTCTTGACAGTATTAGTTCACGATTAACAATGGAATTCTTGCCAGACCCAGAGAGGGTACGTTATGCTGTGTATTCGGACAGTTCTTAAGAGTGTGACTCATCCTTATGTGACAGTCTTGCTCTGAGAACTGCCTTGAGCCCATAAGTCTCTAACGTTCCCCAGTCCGGCATGCGCGACCCATGGAGTGATGAGTAACCCGGAGACACAACCACCGTTATCAAGTAAGAGAGTTGAAGATGCAACCACATCTTTAGCAGCTCAACGGACGACCGGTGATGAAAGGGTTTCATCATCTACTCCCAGACGTCAACTATTTGGAGATACCACCTTAATGTCTGCTTCCCGCAGATATTCGCTGTCGGTCGGCCCAAAGTTCTCCATCTTGCCCCTCGGTGTGCAACCAGGCGAGCCCTCCCTGCGTGGCATTGGTAGAGGTGGACCCCGGTTTTCCAACGTGGAAGACACGCGTTCACCAGCACCCGAATACGGTTCGGCTATTCGTTTTGGCTACAACACGGTGCCGGGGCGAGACGGCACTCGGCTAGCGGCTGACGAGCTGACAGCGGAGAAAATCCGATTACAACATGAACGTGAGGAAGCTGCGAGAGCTAGAAGTGTGGCGGAAGCGCTGGAGAAGAGTGTGGGTAGGACTATTGCGCGTGTGCAGCAACTTGAGTCGCAAGGGCAGGCGGGCGATGGGGAGTCTGTTTTCGTGGATCAACCGTCTCCTACACTGGGTACACGAAGGGTATATGCGGTTGACGCTCCTTTTGTTGATGAAGGGACAGATGTACAGGGGAATGAGCCTCCACGGCTCTCGGTGGCTGCGACAATGCCGAAGAGTCAGAATGCACCACACGCCCCAGTGATGGAGCTCACGTCTTTGTATCCTCGTACTGTTCCTTTTCCCAAGGTGGAGTCGGTAGACAAGCTATCGCTGACCAACCTAACCCATCGCAGCTTTGACCATTTCTCCACCAAGTTTCAGGATGTCTTCGCTATCCATTTCGCCAACTACGGGCCCAAGGCAGAGGAACGTCTCACGATGGACATCCAGAAGAGAATGGTTAGGCAGCGGATGAGCGACAGTGCCAGCGACCGGTTTGATGAGTTTTTGCGTTCTGTGGCTGGACGTGCGTGTACCGACCTCCCCTCTCTCCTATTGGGCTTTCGCCGGTTTCTGTTACCCCAGGATCAACTTCGCATGGATCGGGACGCATTGGCTAGCTGTACGCAGGCTGGGTTGACGCTGCCACAGTTTGTGGAGCAATTCACCAACCTTAGGGCCAAGATTCCCCAATGCTCTGACGCAGAGGCGCTTCACAGACTACTGCATGGCATGGCTCCACACGTGCGACTGGATGTGGACAAGCACTTCTCCCAGTTCGACTACGTGGACTGGCAATGGGACAAAGTGTTGTCTTATGTGCTCACCCTCTGTCGTGTGCCTGCTTTTTCTGTCAAGTGGGAGCCTGTGGCCACGCCAGTGCCACCCATCAAGAAGTCCCTGAACCAGCTGGATGACCTCCTGGGAGAGCTCAATGCTTTGGATCCCACCCAGGGTAACTGTTTTATCTGCAACCAGCCAGGTCACTTCGCACGGGACTGCCCCACACTAGGAACTCGGCTTTGAGAATGGGTGAGAAATGGTGAGAAAAAGGGTGAGAAAGGTGAGAAAAAGGGTGAGAAATGGGTGAGAATGGGTGAGAAAGGTGAGAAAAAAGGGTGAGAATGGGGTGAGAATGGGTGAGAAAACACGTTTCTCACCCGGGTGAGATTGCCCCAAAAAGGTGAAAAAAAGGGGAAAAACGTGAGAAAAATCTCAAAAAACAGGACGTGAGATAAGTGAGAAAAACGGGAGGTGTGAAACGTGAGAAAAGTGAGAAAATCAGGACGTGAGAAAAGTGAGAAAAGTGAGAAAAACAGGACGTGAGAAAAGTGAGAAAAGTGAGAAAACACAGCGCTGAAAAACACACCCATAATGCAATATGCTGGCAGCAGACACATGCATGCAGTGCCAGTAACAACCGCTGTTCAAAACAGCACGAACAATAATGATTTTTTCATTAAATGTTTGAATAATTTTAATGTTTACAGCTGCAAGAACCCGTTGATTCAACTATTCAACACTGTTATGGCGTTATGTACATCTTCGGCATTCAAATATGCCTTTTCAACACAGTCTGTTATGGCGTTATGACATCTTCGGCATTCAATGCCTGTTCAACACAGTCTGTTATGGCGTTATGACATCTTTCGCATTCAATGCCTATCATCAAATACTATATGGTAGCTAGCTAACAAAGCGGGCCGGTCGACAGGGCGTCACATGCTGACTTGAAAGTGGAACCGCTTGCATTTTACTCTCGTGGTCCCTGCAAGAAATAAAGCAAACCGACACAATATACGCAAGAGGAAAAGAAATCAGATCCTTGACATAGATGTAAGCGTTCTACAAGGATCTTGAGCTCAGCAAATGTGTATGGCAAATCATAATTCCATCAACATACAATTCTACACATCCATGCATGCAAGAGGCCGGGGGAAAAAAAACAGGCCCTTGCAGATAAACATCTATACCTTCAAATGCCAAAATAATGACACCTATAATTCCCCCTAAAATGAAAGCAGTGCAAGAGACAAAAAAGACATCAGATCCTTGACATAGACATCACCATTCTACAAGGAAGAGCTCACCAGCACCTAACGGTCCATGCAGCAAATGTGTAGAACCCAACACTCACTCTTATGGCAAAGCAGCCCCATGTGGCAAGGCAGCACCATACACATGAATCACACCATGCGCCAGATGTCACACGAGCAAGGCACAACGTTGTCGTCGGATCAGAAAGCAACAAACGTGAAAACGCTAGCGGCCCAAATCTGAGATTCCGCGGAACACAGAAAATAAGAAAGCTCAGAAGCTACCAGCAAGGGATCGAACATATGACCTTTGGCATGATTTCGCGGCTGTGTGAGTCTCCTGATCCGAAGGCATCTCACTTAATTAACGTTTCGAAACAGCCAAACTGCGGAAAATCTCTTACCGGAGAGAGTTGCCAATATCAAGGAGACAACCAGCGCAGGCCAGAAATCGGGAGAATCCGGACCATGGTAGCTCGAGCCTGCCGTTATCTTGTCCGCGTTTTCGAGTCGTGCAGGATTATGAATATGAATGGAGATGGAAATGTGTAGCCTTGTGCATTGAAATTACGGCTGGCTGACGTGAAGAGCGACTACATGACCTACACGGTGGGGCCGGAAACGGCTTGCTTGATTGTGTTTCATCGTGGGCAACGAGTCCAACAACTACTTTCTCTGGGCGGCAAACTGCGGCAAATTGAACGCAAACCTCATCATGAAATCTTGACCGTCGAAATCTAACAATCCGACGACTTATGCAGTATGCCGCGTAATTTTCTGTTGCGGGAGAGCCGTTGGGCCGGTTCCCGACGCGGGCGACCAGTGGTTTGCGTTAAGTTAACTTAGCTGAAGTTCCCCAAGCCGCATGATGGCTCTCATCGACGGCCTCAGTCTATTGACGCGTCGGCCCGATTTTGGCGGCACCCAATTTGACCCCAACGGCACCTACCGACAAAGGGCATACGTACGTTTCACGCGCACCACGACCTTCGAGCTCTGCTATGGCGGTGGTGCCGTGGGGCCCGCATCAGACTGCGGGCCCTTATCTGCTTTGGCGGTGCTGCCGTTGGGCCCGCATCAGAATTCAGGCCCTTTATGCATGCGGGCCATTAATGCATGTTACTTTTTTAGTCTTCTGCATACAAATATGAAGCAATGAGGTCGTGTCCTCTGGATTTTTGCACTGCAAATGGCATTTGCACCGTGTGCAGTTCCTGGACGTTTGGAAACATGCATGATGGCATGTGGCTAATGTAATGACTGACTAGCTAGACCGTTTCAGTGGTTTTTCATTTGCGGGTATTTCCTCGTAAATGGTGGGAAAGCGATCGCAGCAATGGTTCTCACCACTAGACACTCCCGGCCAGTGAAGCTCGAAAAACACGCCCTGATCAAGCAAGCTGTTTCCGGCCCCACTGTATAGGTCATCTTACAGTCGCTCTTTGCGTAAGCCAGCCATAATTTCAATGAACAAGGCTACACATTTGCATACTCTTTGCTTGGTTATCGGTGTGCCTTTGTTTGGATGCAGGGGGGATCGCTGTGCTGACACAACGCGGCAAGGGATTTGCTGGTAGAAGATGCCCTTCCCAAGGCTGATTACAGCGACCCTGCGAATGGCGACGAGGCCTACTGGTGAGCCTTGTTTTTTGCAAATGCTACTTACGCCGTCTGCTTTGGTTTTTTAATTCAGTCCTATTGAAAGGCGCCTTGGGATTAGCCATGCAATCATGTTTTACTGTCACAAAGCCAGCCCTAGTAATTAATATCTAGTTTGTTTGGTTTTACCCATCCGGGTGCCATGATCTTGCCGCCAGTAAAAGCGTCCTGTGTTGTATCTGTTCTATTTTTTTTAATAACCAATACTTGCAATAATAATACTCTTTGCTGGGTTATCGGTGTGCGTTTGTTTGAATGCAGGCGAGATCGCTGTGCTGACACAACGTTCAACGTGCTTGCATGGGCATCATTAAACCTGACGCCGCTTGTGCCGCAAGGCATTGTAGCGGCGTGTGGGGGCGTGAAGCGCTACGCGGATTCTTTCCACAAAGTCAGGATACACAGGTTCAACTACCGCACGGAGGCTGCGGACCAATCCCAGGGAAAGCGGCACAAGAATGCGGGAGTTGCGGTGCATGGCCCGGGCGGTGTAGACTTTGGTTTCATTACACACATTCTGAAGGCCAGGTTAGAGTACCCACGAGGGGGCTGGGAATGGCAGCTGTTGTTGAAGGTGGAGCTTTTTGATCGCCTTCATGTCGCTCACCTGCCCCACGAGAGGTTGGTGGTCATCAGCAGCGCACAGGCCCCCAGGTCGTCGTGCCTTGTGTTGCCAGGTGCAGTGAGCTCAGTTGGGTATGTCGTCGATGAATGCTATGCTCCCGAAATGGTGGTAATCCCTGCCAAACTGCCATGGAGCATGGCACATCAGGCGCAATCTGCCCTCAGTAACCATGTGTATCACAGCGTGGCAGCAGATTTCCCCACCATGCCGCAGTTTGAAGTGATTGAGGAGGGTGAGCCGATGCCACCGCCACCGCCTAGTGGCAAGAAGAAAGGCAAGAAGAAGGGGTCCAAGAAGAAGAAGGTGGCAGCGGCAGACCTAGGTGATGGCGACGTGGTGCGCCGCGCTGGCAAGGCACCTGCTCGAGGGCGCAGCCGCAAGCGTGGTGCTCCCACAGATGCTGGACCTAGCCAGCCCACCGTTGTAATTGAGGAGGTCCCTATGGCAAAGAGGGCCAGTGGAAGGCAGCGTAAAGCTGTGAACTATTGCGACACTAGTGGGGATGACACTATGTCATCAGAAGATGATGTTGATGCAAGCAACCCCTCGGACAGCAGTTCTGAAGAAGATGACTATTGATTTAATTTGGGCATGACAGCATTGTTTATGGAATGATGTGCTGTTTTATATTGTATGACAACCCTATATTAATTGCACCTTTGTGCACCCTATAATGCATATCAAAGTGGTGTTGAGTTTTTTTTCACGTTAAGGACTTAATGAAATAAAGCTCATGATTTTTCTCGTGTTACACTCTTGGTGAGAAATTTCTCACCACGTTGACTTGTGATTTTTCTCGTGTTAGTGATTTTTCTCGTGTTGGTGAGAAACTTCTCAATTTTCTCAATTTTCTCAAATTTTCTCACTTTTTCTCACCCATTCTCACCTTTTTTCTCACTTTAGGGTTTTTTCTCACCCCAATCTCACCAAAACCCCCTTTTTCTCACCAAAATCTCACCCTGGTGAGATTTTTTGCCTAGCGTTTGCGGAAAAAAATTGAGATTTTTCTCAATTTTCTCAAAAAATTCTCACAAAAGGTGAGAAAATTGAGGGTTTTGAGAAAATTCTCAGAATCTGAGTTCCTAGTGCAGACGGGACCAGTTTCCCCCTGCCACGAGAGGACCTTTTGGCGCCCTGCCATCTCCCAGGCCACCCAGCCTTCCTCCTGGCGTTCCTGCTGGCGATCACCGGATGCAGCCAGGGTTCCAGCCTAACTTCCAGCCCTCTGGGAGGTTCCAGTCCCGCGCTCGGCCCTTCAGCAGACAGGATAAGCGTCGGATGGTGAACGCTCTCATGCAGCTGCTGGCAGATGAGGAGGATGGGGGGGACGAGGATGAGCCTACAGCACCACCTGAGCAGCTTTCACCATCAGGCAGTGGAGCAACTCCAGACCCACCTGAGTCAAAAAACTAGTTGGGTCCCCAGGTCATCCTTTTGTCATGGCCAGGTCTGACCTGCCTGCTGTTGACGTTAGGCCAGTGAACACTGTGGGTGCTTCTGACCCTGCTGTCCCTGTGGGGCCCCCTGTACCAGGTCACTTACTCAAGTTTCAGGCTAGGCTCCTCAACGTGCCAGTTCCCTTGGCTCAGCCAGCTTGCTTGTTTATGATTGATTCTGGTGCTGGCAGTAATTATATTGCTGCATCCTTGGTGCAGGAGTTGAAGTTGCCTGTGTTTGCCCACCCCACACCTGTCATGGTGCAGTATTCTGATGGCAGGAGAAGCTGCTCACCTGGCTACGTGCAGCTCATCTTCCAAGTTTGTTCATCCCAGACTTTGGAAGTGACAGCAGATGTCATTCCCCTCACGGCAGCAGATGTGATTTTGGGGATCCCATGGTTGTCTGACACCAATCCTGCTATTTCTTGGCCTGACAGGGTGGTCCAGTTCAAGGATGGGACAGTATGGGATGCTACCTGTGTGTTGCCAGGGGGGAGAAGAACAGCCACTGAGTGCTGTTCCACACAGACAGCTGTCAATGATGGCAAGGGAGGGGAAGCAGGTGCGAAAAGGGTGGATCAAGAGCCGACTTTGGAGGAGAAACGGGCTGCCCTGCTGAAGCATGTGTGGTCTGCCAAGCACACTCTGTCTTATTTGGCCACCTATCCAGTGGAACACATCTTCTTCCTGCATTTGGTGCCTAATGAACCTGAGTCTGCTAGTGGTCATTCTGTCAATGCAGTCAGTTCTACTGTCACCACTGAGCAACAACAGCAGCATGATGCCTTGCTGGACAAGTATGGAGCCATCTTTGAGGACAAGATGCCCCAGTATCCTCCTGAGGGACCCATCACACACGTCATCAAGTTGGTAGAGGGTGCTCGTCCTCCTTTTGTGCCTATGTACAGGATGGGCCCTGCAGAGATGGCGGAGCTGAAGACCATACTTATTGGCCTGTTGGAGGCTGGTCTGATCCTCCCAGCTAACAGCCCTTTCAGTTCTGGATGTTTGCTTGTACCCAAGCATGATGGGGGGTGGAGGTTGTGCATTGACCTGAGGGGACTGAACAAGGTGACTGTCAAGTCCAGGTACCCTCTGCCAAGAATTGATGAGTTGCTGGAGAGGACTGCAGGAGCTGCCTTCTTTACAAAGTTTGACCTCAGGCATGCTTTCTGGCAGATCAGGGTGGCTACTGAGGACATCCCCAAGACGGCCTTTTCTACCCCATGGGGACAGTTCCAGTGGACAGTAATGCCCATGGGTGCCTCTAACAGTCCTGCCACTATGCAGATGTTTGTCAATGCCATCTTTGGCCACCTGACTGGAAATGCCCTGCCCCAGATCTCACCTGATCTTCGCAACCCCAGGTTCAAAGACATTGCCCACTTGTGTGACACTACCAGGGTGGTCTTCAGGACTTGTGTGGTCGTCTACCTGGACGACATTCTGGTACACTCTCGTACCTTCAGGAGCATCTGGAGAACGTGGAGGAGGTCCTTAAGGTGATCCATCAGTATCATCTGTCGGTGAAGAGGTCCAAGGTGGAGTGGGGCCAAGAGGTGAAGTTTCTGGGCTACCAGCTGAGCGCTGCAGGTATGACTCCTGAGGCCAGCAAGGTCTCTGCTGTTTTGGAGTGGCCTGTGTTGAAGTCAGCTCATGATGTCAATCCTTTCTGGGCCTGGTGGGCTGGTACCGACGGTTCATCCCTGACATGGCGGCCATCTCTGGTCCCCTGTTAGCCCTGCTCAAGAAGGATGTTCCCTTTGAGTGGACTGCAGCATGCCAGCAAGCTTTTGATGTGTTGAAGCAGAAGCTTACCACTGCTCCCTTGTTGGTGGGCCCCAACCCAGACTTGCCATACCAGGTTAGGTCTGATGCCTCACAGGGTGCTATTGGTGCAGTACTAATGCAAGATCATGGCAAGGGCCTCAACCAGTGGAATACATGTCCAGGAGTATGACGTCTGCAGAACGTAACTACCCTGTTCATGAGCAGGAGCTGCTGGGATTGGTGGTGGCCTGTCACAAGTGGGAACACCTACTGAAGGGGGCTCAGTTTTCTGTGGCCAGCAGCGCCAAGGATGGACAGGGCAACGAGTCTATTACCCTGATGACTGACCACAGGCCCTTGGTACATGTGTTGGAACAGACCGGATGAGTAAGAGGATGGCTGGATGGATGGAGTTCCTGGGGGGGTTTGGACCTTTCTCTGTGAGGTACATTCCTGGTACGCAGAATGTGGTGCCTGACGCCCTGTCCAGGAGGAGGGATTTGATGGGAAGTTTTCATGAGGACTTGGACATCTGTGCTGCCCTGATTTCTGTGGTAGAGTGTGGAGCCTTGACTAGAGCTCAGGCCAACAACCAGAAGGTTTCTCAACTGTTGACACCACCTGTAGGGAATAACGGTGGTCCCGTGATGCTCATCGACCAGGGCTCTGTCCCAGAGTTGACAGGCGTCCAGGAGGGTGTCCAGTCACTGTCTGACAGTCTTAGGAGAAGTCCTGAAGGTGTGGTGCCCACTCCCACAGTGCAGCCAGGTGAGGGAGACCCTGCTAGGCGCAGCAGAGGTAGGCCCAGGAAGTGGGTCATGGACCCTGTGTTGGTAGGCCGGTCCAAGGTGTTGGCCTCTCAGGTGATGGCAAGGCAAAAGGGCCTATAGCTACTACTGTCTCATCCAAGCAGTTGGTGGCTAGCCCTGGGCAGGAAGAGGAGATGCAGATGCAGCCCCTGGGACCTGACAAGGACCTGGTGTTGCCTAATCCTTTAAATATTTCCCTGCTGGACGTCATCAAGGCCTTCACCAAGACGGAGGACATGGCTACTGCAGCTATCCAGAGGGGCAACTTTGGCAATAGACCTGTAGAATACTGGGAGGGCGTTCTGTATGTTCACACTCATGATGCAGCAGAGCACGGTGACTAGAAAAGTGTATGTGCCTGAGATGGCCATTCCCACAGTGTTACATTGTTTCCATGACGATGTGACTGCGTGTCATCCTGGTTATGCTAAGCTACTTCATGAGGTGCAGCAGAGGTTTTGGTGGCCTGGCCTTTATCAGGATGTTAAGGCCTACGTGGATTCTTGTGACTCCTGCCAGAGAAATAAGGTCAGGAACCAAGCCACGCCCATCTTTCCCATGGCTATGCCCATTCCCCTGCGCCTTGGATCAGTGTGACTATGGATTTTATCTGTGGTCTCCCATGTCAGATGGTGGCAATGACAGGATCCTTGTGGTCATGGACAGACTTTCCAGGATGTGCCATCTGATTCCTTGCAATACTCATCTCACCGCTGCACAGTGTGTGGATTTGTTTATGAAGGAGATCTACCGTCTGCACGGCATGCCTAGAGTGATCATCACTGATCAGGACCCCCTTTGGTGTCAGGGTTTTGGAAGTCATTCTTTGACATCCTAGACACTAAGCTGGCTTCGGTGTGGCATACAGGTGTGCCAGTACTGGGGCGGTGGAGAGGATGAACAGAATTGTCAGGGAGTGTCAAAAGCACTATTGTACCCACGACAACAAGGACTGGGACAAGAAGCTACCTTTCATAGATTCGCAATCAACAACTCTCCTCTGGCTCCTCACCAGATGTCCCCCTTTGATCTGCAATGGCCAGTGTCCCTGACACCATTCGACTTGGAACTGCCTGACAGAGACGCTGAAGGCCCTTTCCAGCGACGTCTTGGTTCAGTCCAGCAGTTGTTGGCTTCCTTCCAGGAGGCTCACAGCATTGTGGCTACCCAGCTGTTGAGGACACAGGACAAGTACCTGACTAACGCCTGGCAGCAACGGTGGCCAGTCATTCCTTTGTAGCTCCTGGGGACTTGGTGTGTTGGAAGCCAACAGAGTGCTGCCTGAGAAGGAGCAATGCAGGAAACTGCAACCACTCTGGTTGGGTCCTTACCCAGTGTTGGCAACCTTCCACTATGGTACAGTGGTCCAGGTCCAAGTGCCTTCTCACTGGAAGCTCAGGAATAATATTTTTCACCTAGCCCAGCTGAAGCTGTACAGGCGCAACACCTTACCAGGCAGATTGTCTGCCCCTTTGCCTTATGAATTGGATTCTGAGGGGGAGAAGATCTATGAAGTGGAGCGGTTGTTGGCTCACAGGGTGAAGGGGAAAGGTCGTACCAAACAGTTGCAGTTTAAGGTACACTGGAAGGGAGAGCTAGAGGTGACTGCTACGTGGCTGTGGTTGTCTGATCTCACCAACAGTCACTCTGCTGTACTAGAGTATTGTCAGCGTCATGGTATCACCTTGCCTGAGTGGTATGTCATGGGCTCTGAGCGGTGTGCTCCCCTTCATAGCTCCCAGTGAGCACTGCTAACACCTCTTTTTGGTGTTTTGTGTCTGTGGTTGCCAGCCATGGCCGACTCCCATCCTGAGGGGACACCCAGGCCACCTGCACGAACCCAAGAGGACGTGAGGGCTACGTATGTCTTTCAGCACGACTACGCTGGCCCCAGAGCCACGGGCCCTTCGATCCAGGAAGACGCTGGGTTTGTGGAAGCCCATTTTCTCAATCTGTTCCAGCGTATGGTACATGATCAGCAACGGCACGAGCAGCGTCACGGGGCCTTGATAACCAGGTTGATTAATGTGGAGGGTCTGGTTACTCAGATGGCAGAACACTTGAGGGCTGGGCACATTCCAACTGTGGGTTCTGCTGTGCCTGCAGTTTCTGAGGCTCCAGTAGCTCAGGAGGCTATCCCCACCCCGGTGGTCTCAGTCCCCTCTCCTACGGAGGCTCCTCCACCCCCTAAGGTGGTGGTACACTTGCCCAGGTCAGCTGTCCCAACAAAACAGGTGGAGCAGTTCTTGGACCACCGTAATTGTGCTCCTGGACAGTGCGAGTGGTGTAAATCCTTGTACACAGCCATGCAGGCATTGGATCAGACAGTGGTGGAGGAGGGTGAACTAGTACCTGAGGGTATGGTAGAGTTGGCCCTTGACTGTCTGCCCCCCAGTCTCTGTGAGATTGGGTCACCTATGGTGGCTTACATTATGCACACCGTCTTTGCAGTGTACCCGTGGCCTTCGTTTGACATGAGGCCGGTGGAGGGCCAGGACTTGATGGAGGCTCTGCCCAGTGACCTGAGACTCGCCTTTGCAGGGCTCAAGCCAGTTGGATATTCCCAGACCTACACTGAGCTACTTGAGCAGGCTGTCAAGCAGGGAGAGTTTGACCTTACTCCGTCGTCCAACTGCTCTGTGATGTCTTGTTTTCCACACAAGGACAGCACAGTCTTTGTGGGGCTGCAGTTACCAAAGTTCCCTAACGAGCTGAGGGCCAGGCTCACACCTTTGAGGGTGCTGGTACCCATCTTGGGCGCCAGGTGGGGGCCTATCAAGGCCTTTCTACAGCTGTGGTGGGCCTATAGCAGCTGGCTATGTCGCCATAAGACTGCCAGTGGCTGGGTCTTCGATCCCCTCCGACAGGCTGTGGTCACTCTGTCCTACCCTGCCCAGTGCAGTAGGTTTTCAGCTGAGTTGGGCAAGGCTGCTGAGACCTGCTTGGATATTCAGGTCAGCAGGAACTGGCCAGATCTGGTGTCCATGGTGGAGCATTTCCCAGTGTTTGGAACGAGGGGGAAGGATATGAAGAAGGGGGATTGGTTCACTCTGTGAAGGGTTCCAGGATGGTTGGAGATGGGCTGTGGAGTGAGGTGGGGATCCAGAATGGAGGCGACCAGTTCTGATGTCCAGTCCAGATTTCCAGCAATGACAGTTCTGAGTTCATGGTAGCTTTGCAGTTGTATTATCCAGGCATGGTTGCCTGTGTGTTAGTCACTTGATGACATTTCATCTGTGGGTGAATTTGTCTTATTCAGGGTTGACATGATCAGATGATACTGAGATAGGAGGCCCTTTGGGGATGTAAAAACCCACTTGCTTGTCCCAAGAGGTGGTGGACTTCCTGTTTATTGTTGTGTTGTTTTGTGGAGGTTGTTGTTTTATTCTTCTTGGCTTCTAGGAACTGGGAGTTCCTGTCTTGAGGGGGAGATATGTAACAACCAAATGTTACATCCAAAGTTTTCCTACTGTTGAATCTTATTATGAGTTCTTTAGGACAATTATTTGAGAAGTTAGGAGGCTTCGACGTCTGATAGATATTGGGCCTGCTGAGATCTGTCGAATCTATTGTTCTACCCTCATTGGTCGTGGCCTGATCCACGTAGGGTACTTTGCATGGTGTTGTTTAGTCAGTCATAGATTCTCTGCAGTACCGTTGTACCTGGTGGATTTGGTTCCAGGTCATTGAGATTTCGTATGTGCTGGCTTTGTGTTGTGTGGAGGATTCGGAGGCTAAGATCTTATCTTGAGTGATCCTCACTTTTGATTGGTCCTTCCGGGTTAGGGTTGGATGGATGCTGCGTGCACGATGACTTTTATCCTGTTTGGGGCGGCCGTGCATGTGTGCGTACGTGAGAGCTAAAGCTATGGTGTAATTCAAGGGTTTCCTTGTTTCATCAATCAAACAACCCTTGCCAAAAGTCAACTATAACTTCAACAGATAGTCGACTTGGATATAACTTGTCTGTTGTGTCTAACAAGGGTGGGGACTCATTCCCTTAACTGTTGAAGATCCATCTTCATTGCTTCTCTGGACGTGAAGTTATCTGTCGCGACTCCAACCCAGGTATAAAGATCTTTTCACGCTAATGTTGATACTGAGGCTGTTGCAAACACAACATTTTTAGTCGTTACACAACATCACTCCGTTGGGAGTCAATGTAGCACATATCCCTGAGAAGGGGCATATGGCTTTTAATACATCCTAGGCTACTTCATGCAAGGGTGGGAATGTAAGCTACCCGTGCTCTAGGTGCACCAGGGCACCCGCCACCACCATGCTGTCTCAGGTTCAACCCGCCTAAGGGGGGGATCCTGGCACGGGCCGGAGGAAGATCATCATGGCTATACAAGAGCTAGGACATGGCTTCTCGACAGAGAGCATCTCTCTGCATGGCATAGCTTGGCTAAATTCTTAATGCAACATCCATGGGGGTCCCATTATAGGCATGGCTTGGCTAAATTCTGAAGGCAACATCCATGGGGGCCATTATGGGCACACATGCGCGTGGGCCACATGCTAGGCTAAGCCTTACTAATCTACACTACTGGTATATATATTCCTAGGTATAGAGCTTTGACATGGCTCTGTCTATAGGTTTATAGCTGGGCGTTTGCTTTGGTTTGAGTGATTTCACTCTGCTGTAAGTAATTATATTTTTAATATATATTCCTAGGAGCGGGCCAAGCTCCTGGTGGCCTACGGCGACGTCGGGCACCATCGTGTGGTGCCCTTTGTGCTGGAGGAGTTTGGGGGCATGGGGCCCCTGACCTCCGCCTTCTTCAAGGAGTGTTGCTGGCTCCGGGAGGACCGGCTGGACCTGGAGGGCCAGCGGGCCCCATGGTCGGCGCGGACCTGGACGTCATATTGGCGTCAGCGCTTGTCGGTGGCGCTGACTCGGGCCATGGCTGACATCATGCTCCGCCGTACGCGGGCTGATTTTGCGGTGCAGCAGGGCTATTAGGTTCCTCCCGTTAGGAGTTTCCATTGGTCTTATCGTAGTATAGAGCTTTGACATGGCTCTGTACATAGGTTTATAGCTGGGCGTTTGCTTTGGTTTGAGTGATTTCACTCTGCTGTAAGTAATTATATTTTTAATATATATTCCTAGTCTGAGGTGGTAGGAGGGGGCTGCCAGGGCTTGTGGTCAACGTGGATGACCGCCCCCCTCCAGTATACCGGCTAAGTTCCCCCCTGCGCTCTGCCGGAGCTGAATTAAGGTAGGTCGGCCATAGCTAGCGTCGCCGCTGTTGCTGGGCCAGGGTCAAGTCGTCGTCCAGCGTAAAGCGAGTCCCCAAGAGCTTCTTGCGGCCTTTAAGGAACGACAGCTTGTCCGCCATGTACTTAAAGGTGAGGAGCACGGGTGCCGGGCCAGCCTTACCCCGCGCGCGGGGGAGGCGGACAGCCGACATGTCCAGCTCACCAGTGAGTAACATGGGGGCAAGAATGGCGCGCTTAAACATGCCTCAAGAACGGGCTCGTGGATCGAGGTCTCACCTGCCGGCTGGTCGAAGTGCTTGACGATGACATTGTGGCTGCGCCGGGCGATGTCGGCTTCCTCGCGAAGGTCGAGGGCTTGTTGCTTGAGTTGTGCCGAGATGGTGGAGGTGGTGGAGGTGGTGTGCTGCTTAAGCAAGTCCGCCCAGGTGGAGGGAGCATCGCTGGCCGGGCCAGCAGGCGCCGGCTGGGCGGCGATGTCCTTCACGGCCTGGGCGGTGAGGCCGGCGGTGTCATGCAAGCTCTCAAGGGCGTTGGCGGTGGCTTGAAGGCGGTGGTCGAGGTCGAGGAGCTGGGCTTTGATGTCGGCAGTCGAGGCGGAAATGGCAGTGGAGGTGGCGGTGAGGTGAGGAAGTTCAGCAGCCAGCGGACCACCCATTGCTGCGACGTCAGCAGCAAGGGGGGTCACGTGCTGCTGAAAGGCTTCCGTGAGGATGGAACGGAGGGCGGGGGCGGAGATGGATGGAGCCCAGATCTAGCGCCGTCAGAGCGCTGGAGAAGGGAGTTGAGGATGGTGTGCTGGACTTGGGGGCGGGCGCACCCGAACAGCGTGCTGATGTTGTTCCAGCGGCGTCCGTAAGGGAGGAGGAGGCGATTGTTGTCGTGGAGATGGAGGCACAGGTCCGGTAAAGCGAGGCGTAGTCCCCGAAGAAGATGCACCACAGAGCATCGGACGGAGACATGTTGGTCCAGTCGATCGTGATCATCGACCTGGAAAGGGTGGAGCCGACAGCGCGGTTCCGAGGGGCGTGACCCTCCTGTTTTGTCGGCTGAGCGGGTGCATGCGTTTCGGGTCAGGCGATGCCGATGGCGAGGCATTAAGCCCGGGAGGTTGCTGGGCGACCACCAGTGCACGACTAGTGTCACCGCTGCCTGCCGGAGCTGGCACAGCTGCAGCCGCAGCTGCCGCATTTTCATGGCCGAGCGCATCCGCTAAACTGCGTTGCGTCAAAGGACGTTTGCTCGTCATATATTGCGTTTTAGATTCGGAAAATTATATCAGCATGTGCGTCTTAGAAAGACGAAGCGATAGTGATATTCACGGCTAAATTCGGTGCTCAAACGTAAAAGTTATGAGCTCCGCCGTCAGCCATGGATACCTCGTGGCTCGTGGCTCGTCCTCCTAGCTCCTCTTGGGGGGAGGTGGCTTCCCCCCCATGTCCTCTACTAGCTGTTCTTTGAAGGTGCGGGCCTTGCGGCGTCTAGCATCACGGGGTTCGGCCCACGTCAGGAGGTGCCGGCCAGGCTGAGCTGGGCGCAGTCCCGCGGGGCCCGGGCCACGTGAGGTGTCTACCTGGTTGGTGCGAGCTAAGTGCCCTACTAGCTGCAGGCGCCGCTGCTTAATGGTGCTGGTGATATATGGCATGCCAAGGTACAGGTCCTCATTGCGGACATGAGCAGCATATCCTACTCTGAAAATGGATCGCAGCGTGTTGGTGACCGCGCCGTCCAGCTTGCGGGCCAGGTCGGCGGTGAGGGTCCACGTCTCGGCCCCATAAGTAAGTAAGTAAGTACTTACGTGTCATGCGCAAAGGCATGCCACGGATTTGTTTAAACTTTTGTGTAATTATTTTTCTAATGAGATTAGCATAGTACTCCGTGGCATGCCTTTGCTCCTCGGCCCCATACGTAAGAACAGGAAGCACGAGGACCTTAAACAGGTCCTGTTTCTCGCCCTTGCCCAGGGGCTTGCGCCACAGGGCCCGATTTACAAAGCGTCAGGCGAGGGAGATGCGGGATTTACAGGCGAGGGAGATGCGGTGGTCCACATCAGCCTCGCAGCTGGGAAGTAAGTAAGTAAGTACTTGCGTGTCATGCGCAAAGGCATGCCACGGAGTACTATGCTAATCTCATTAGAAAAATAATTACACAAAAGTTTAAACAAATATCGTCAAATAGCTGGGAAGGAGGCTGCCCAGCAGCTTGACACGGTCCCGATACAAGACTCGAGAGCCGTCAAGGAGAAAGAGGGCTGGCGGTGGGTGAGTGAGCCCAATCGCCAGAGCCTCAGTCTTCTTGCTGACCTCGGTCAAGCCCCACTGCGCGGGCCTCGATAGCCAGGCAGTCAAGCCACCTCTGCACGTGCCCAGTGTCCTCGAAGAGGGTGGTGTCGTCTGCATTATAATTGGTACCCAAGTGACCCAGTTACGTGATAATAAATTACTTAATTAATGGCCGGCACATGACACTGACGACAGGAAAGGTATGAAGAGCTGGTGCAGCATGCCACGCTATTCAATAAAATTATGTCGATCAACTCACGCATGTTCGTGTAGGGCTCTGCAGTATGTTGCACATGCACGATACATAATTTTGCGTGCACACTGCATGCATCTCAAAATACAATCGATCTGTGACATCGATCAAGTCCCCATGTACTTGCACGTGTATGCATGCAAGCACCACGGATGTCGCGAATACTGTCAGCAGATACACCGCTTGTCAAGCTACCAGTGTCTGATGGTACTGCGAGAATACTGTCAGCAGATACACCGCTTGTCACGATCAGCAGATACACCGCTTGTCGAGGTACCAGTGTCTGGTGGTTCCGCCTGAGTAACCACTGGGTCAACTAATAACCTAACAAGAACGGCTGCACGTGCAACCTACAGCTATAGGTCGTTCGTCCATGTGGCACACATGCATCACATTTCATCAAAACAGTGATATGCTGCGGGATGTGGTGATGTCATAAAGGCTGACGACGATCTCAATTGCAATCAAAATGATGATCGTCCATTCCAGGAAGTCAGACTTGCGGTTCTGTGCATTCCAGGTCCAGCAGCAATAGCAAACACCACACGAAGCATGTTGCATGGGTAAAACTTTGTTTTACTCGAGATACAGCCATGACTTCTTCATGCAATCAAGATGAGCTATGCACTAGCATGCTGATCTATGCATGGGCAAAGTATACACTGACAGACTTTGACTGCATAAATACACATTCCAGAGAGACTCACGCCCACAGCCTTGTAACGGTTGCATCAGAAACACCCACCCAACATACTGCACCTTTCCCATCCACCACCGCCCACCCTCAAACTTCCCTCGACCCCGAAATTGTACCGACAAAACAATATGGATTCATCAGACCTGACTGCCTTTCCACTTGCAGACGTGATGCCGAATGCCAGCCGGACGCATTACAGCTTGACAGCGCGCAGGCATGCACAACATCTAGCCGTGACATCAGTAGGCCACTGGCCACAGAAAACCCATTGGCTGACGGACAGGATGCCAGGCAATGGCCCACATAGATACCTCACCTGCAGGATCTCGAGGAAGAAGGTCATTTGCCGCTGTTGGCCAAGTAGGGTTGACGTGAGCGGTATTATGTTCAAAATTGATCGCATGCACCCATGGTCAATGCATGCAGGAGCCACCACACATGCAACAGCAAAGCAGGCAGAGGACGTTGATTCTGGCATTAGAAACCTTAAAACGCTGTGGCCCAGAGAAAGCAGCCACTGGAAATGCGAGCCAGCGTGGGAACCCCTTTGCACAGGGAGGCATCTCTCGATAGGCTCATGCTCCTGTGCAAAAGAAACATCAGGCACGGCAGTTGGCCATGAAAAGGGAAAGGCCACCCAAGTTCCAGACTAAAGAGCATTCTGCGTGATAACCTTTGTCAAACAAGGGTTGACATCCTGCCACATGTCCTGCACAGGTGTCGTCTTGCCCCCACCATACATGCAAAATGTCCTGACGAACTTGAAGAGTTTCCCTCACGCACAAGCCCCAAGTCCTCGCCTGCAGATGTCCACATTGTCACCTTACCCCCACCCTCCCAACTAATCTATCTCCACTTAAACATTCTGGATTTGGAAGGCTGTCACCTCGCCCCCCAAAACAAAAGAAAAAAATTCTCCCTCCCCAGTCCCCACTGACCCCCACCCCAACATGTTCATCGGATGTCATCCCACCTTGCTGTGGTGGGATGTCCCGTCCACCCCCCCCCCTTCCCAACGTTTAAGTACCTGCAGCATGTCCACCTTGAAGTTGAGGTGCTCCCACCTCTCCTCGATATCCAGGTCCTGCCGCAGGGACTGCCAGATGTCGTAGTACTGCTGGCACTTCCAGGCTGTCTCCGATCTGGAAGACGGCACGGCCCATGGCGAGGGAAAGATGGCACGGCCATTTCACGAGCACGAGGAGTGGGCCCATGACAGGACATGACGAGGGACGGGACAGGGCGACCGGCCTCGCACGTTGTATCCCAGACGCACACAGCAGCAAAGCGGGGTTATCACGTCAGTCGATGTGGTCGACCTGGAATGGAGGCACCAGGGAACTGCTTAAGTGTGCAAATAAAGCAGTTAGTTGGGGGGGAAATAAACATTGTCATCTCAAGTCATGATAAGTGCAAATACTCGCGTTTGTCACCACGCACGGCACTTGCTAGAACTATGCAATTGAACCCCTCAGACACAGGTCAAACGTTTGAAGTCGTCAGACACAGGTCAAACGTTATATTTCTGTCACGTACGTATGGTGAACACGGGCACACCATGACAGGTGGACTCCACGGAGCCTAGTGCCCCTCCTCAGTGTCCCTCACTCATGGACCTGCAAGCACTAGCATCCGCCACCACACGCAGCATGCTGCCCCCCAGCAGAAGTTTTCGTTAGAGCTATCTATAGCAGTGAACTAGTGTAATTAGGGAAACTAGTGTAGAGCTAACCCTAAAACTCCTCACCCCGCATCAGCCTGGGCTAGCATCAGCCACCTCACGCATCGCACTGCCCCCATCCTCTCACCGTTCAAGCAGCCTCAACTTTGTGAGTATGTTGGTGATGAGGTTGTTCTGGAACGCCACCAGCTTGAACAGCTCCTTCTTGCTGATGTGGAACAGGCCCGTGCGGCCTAGCTCCTCGTTGATGCCGATGAACTTCTGCATCAGGCGGTCTACCTGGCAGTGTGCGGGGGTGGGGGGGTAGGGTGGGGGGGTAGGGGAAGGACAAAGCCACGTGGCAGCCATTTGAATGGCCAGTGGTCAGGGCACCAAACGGTAGCTTCCGACGGTAGCATCATCGCGTGCACCTATAACAACATGATAGGGGAGAGCCAAGGTGGTCGGCACGCAGCAATAAGCTTGCATGATTTCGCATGCTTGCCTCCGTTAGCGTGTTGCTACATTTTAGCGGATAAACAGACTACGCCATCTTGGTGCGGTAGCTCGTCCATAAAGTCAGTAGTACTTCAGGGTACCTTTGCGCATCTTTTTTGCCTTTCTTTCGCAGTCTCATTTACCCCAGGTGACGCGTCTTTTGGCTGTCTGAATCCTCTGCCATCTCCCACTTTTGGCTCTGTGGATGCGCTCGGGCAGTGCGTGTGTGATGGTAGTGGCCGCAAGCGTGGGCATGCGCGCCGTGTGTGTGCTGTGTGGCCGCAAGCATGGGATCGGGCGGTGCGTGTGATAGAACGTGGCCGCAAGCATGGGGGAGTGCGGCGCCAACCGGTGACGGGTGGCATGAAGGAGCGCGCGGTCGGGAGAGAAGCACAGCAAGTGGGAGGATACACAAGCAACGTATGATGAGGGTGCACTAGTGAATATGATTAGGGCACACTAGTGAATATGATTAGGGCACACTGGTGAATATGATTAGGGCACACTAGTGAATATGATGCACTATTAAAATGCCCCCACTTTCCCCCCCCGCCCCGCCCAACGGCTTACCCCTCTAATCCCCCCCTCATCAATTCACTCATCTCCTACTCCCCCTACTCCCTCGCTGCCCCCTTCCCCTTCCTCCCTCAACCAACCCCCCTTACCCCCTCCCCCCGCCCCCCTGTGCTCACCCTGCGCGAGTAGAAGTCGAGCGCCACCGTTTGCGCCAGCACCGACGAGATCACGCGCACGTTGTCGTTGTCGAGCATCTGCACGACGATGGGGTCCACCCGCCCGCTGCTCCACTCGCGCAGGGAGGGGCGCACGACCAGCGCGTAGTCTGGTGGTGGTGGCGGTGGGATGGGGTAGTGGGGGGAAATGTGGGTGCGTATGTGTGGTCACTGTAGTTTAGTATCGTGTGTGTGTGTGTGTGTGTGCGTGTGTGTGTGTGTGTGCACGCACACACACACGCGATCGTGCGTGTGGTGGTGGTGGTGGTGTGTGGTTGGGGAGGGGGGGCATGGGCATTGGCATCTGTGGTGGGAGGGAGGGGGAGAAGAGAGAGAGGGCAAGGGTTTGGGCAAGGGAGCAAAAATCAAGGGAGACACCACACGTGTCAAAAGGTGGGAAAAGGTGAAACGTTGCTGCAAAATGTGGCGCGCCGACAAGGAGTTGACATCCTTGCACAATGTGCGCTCTGGGGGAGAGGAAACAAGGGCCAGCATGAGCCGGAGGCACTCGCAACTGCGATGTGATTGGATGTACGCAGACCCCAAGATGGGATAGCCAGCATGCCCATCGTGGCGGCTCAAGCTTGCACCACGTCGGCACCATGCTCGGGATAGGGGCGTGGGATGGCATGGCAGCAGGCCCCAGCACATTCACGCAATAAAGGCATGGCCACGTTAGAAGACGCACGACCCAACGAGCAATGCTGTGGACTGGCAGACGCATCATGAGGACCGGCAGACGCATCCAGGGAAGACCCACCCTCTGTCGGCAGTGCTCGGTCCTCCAACGTGCGTTCTGCCCCCTGACCCTGCCCCCCTGGCAGGGCCGCCATCACCCCTTCCGACCACAGCTTGCTTGGGCCCCACCCAAAGCGCGCCATCAGGTTGCTCCACAGGCCCCTGGCCCCTTTGCTGCCGTTGCCGGCCGCGGCGGTGGGGCATGTGGCCGCCGTGATGCGGTCGACGTGCGCCAGAAGCTCCTGTGGATCGTGGAAGTTGAAGCCGACGACACCACCAAAGCTGAACAGGACGAGTAACTTCTGGCGGCTCTCCTGCGGGGGTTGTGGCCACCATCGCAACCCGGGGGGATAGCATGCAGCCGGCGCTTATCACCAACCGCCAGGGGTGGTACGCGGCACATGCGTGTGGCATGCATAGATCAGGAGACGTAGATGGGGAGACGTAGATAAAGGGCTGTTTTTCTGTTAGACTAGAACTGTACCCAGTCACCCTGCAGCTCAGGCTGGTTCGTCACAGGTTAAATGATAATTAGCTGCTGCTGCTGCTGCTGCTGCTGCTGCTGCTGCTGCTGCTGCTGCTATGGTTCAAATGGTTGGAGTCACTGACGAGGCTCAATGCTCCATACTCTCACTGTCCGCACGGTGTTGACTTGCCTACAGTAGCACAGTTTCACGTTGGGTGGAACCGTTGAAGCAGATACGCACTGCCCGGCATAGACCCGTCCCGGAGAGTATCCGATTGCTAATGAAGCATCCTACATCCATGGCGCACAGCAAAGGAAAATTGGAAGTCAGAATAGCGGGGCTGGCGGGGTGCGGGTGGGCGGGCGGAAGCGACCGGGGGGGGGGGGAGGACGGAGGACAGGGAGGGTCACCAAATGGCCAATTGCGTGGGTTGTGGGCACCCGGCATACGTCGTAGAACAAGACAGAAGACAGTAACCACCTGGTAGGCATATAGCAATACCGAATTTTCTAGCCGCACATACCGCGACTCCTTTAGGAAGCGATTGTCGATTTTCGTCGGTTTCGTTGTCGCTGTTGCGAGGGGAGACAATCGTGGCATCTTTCCCGACGGCGATCGAAAATTGCGACGGAGGAAAAAGGTCCCTGACGACCCGCCCCACGTCAATCTCTGGAGCAATAAAATGAGCTTTGATAGGAACGTGCACCTGCGCTATGTTGGCGGCACTGGAGTGCGGCCCGACACCACGATCTACCCCAATGGCCGACGGATCCCCTTGCGATACCCCCAGATTTTCCCGGCCAGCTGGAGCAACTAGTTCTCTGAGATGATTGGTTAAGCCAGGCTTTCCATCATTGACGGTGTCAGTGTCGTCATCAATCTTATTGGCCGCAGCTGGAATTGGAGTGGTTTTCTGGGTGCCAATTACGCGCACAGCGGAAGAAAATTTTCTGCATAGACCAGTTTCCTGTGCAGATGCTTGCCATTGCACGCCTGCCCATCTGCTGGAGGCATCAAGAACAGGGCAAAGATAGCGCTTCAGACCAGAGGAGGCTATGATGGCTAACGATAACCGATTCATACCATGCAGACGGGCAGCCTAGTGGGGATAAGCGTTGTAGGCAAGCGAGACGACGCCAAGTTTGCAAAGTAGCCCACTCATCATGCGCTTTGTCTGGACGTGCTAACCAGAAAACTATAGCGACTGCCTAATCTGACGCCGAAGCTTTCAGAAAAGGAGAATGAAGTGCTGCGAATAAGACGGTGGCCACAGTCATAATGGACGTCGCCATGCCAGCCAAGCAGCCACTTAACAGCCACGTGTTCTTTCCGCGGACGCTGCACACAGTCATGTCGAAATACCGGGAGTTCGCGTCCTGTAAATGCTGCCGCATGTCAACACCGGAGTGCCAGTCTGCCAGACACGTCGTCCCGTTTACATACCGTAGTGGCTGAAATCACATTGCGAATTAATCTTTTCGAATGACCCCCCGAAAAGTGCTAAAATAATCAGGCGGAGCCAATTTTCGGAAGAACCGTTAGGTTCGCCAGAATTGGCGAAGCTTATAAGGCCGTACACGTGAGAAAACATAGGAATAGGGGATGAAAATCCGTCAATCCATCCATCCATCCATCCATCCATCCATCCATCCATACATCCATCCATCCACCGAATTTGTCCCTAATTTGCAAGCAGAAGGGTGAGGTTCTTCCGAAAATTGGCTCCGCCGTAGAGTTTCAACGGGCAAGTTGCAAACACGCACGTTACAGTCATTCACGCCTTAAGTTGGGTTCGTGGTTTTTGAGGGGTCAACCCAACTTAAGGCGTGAACCCAACTTAAGGCGTGAATGACTCTACTAAATTCTACTAATTTGAACTAAAGATACTTAAACATAGTATTCTGAACTACTTTGAACTTAGAACGCCGGAATTCAATTCGACCCAACTTAAGGCGTGAACCCAACTTAAGCCAACCCAGGCGTGAATGACTGTACTTGATACTTCAATTTACCCCGTAAAGTATGAAAACCGGAAGGCGCTACACCTGTTTCTGGCTGCAGGCCGCGGCGCAGCTAGATGAAGTGGAGCGCCGCGCTTGCCGCGCCGCGCCGCGTCGCGCCAGATTGAGAACGCGTTCAATTAGGGGCCCTGTTAGCACTGATTAGGGCCTTATGTCATACTGGTACTCACTTTATCGTCAGATAGGAACTGCGCTTGGTGGGTAATTAATCAACTTGATAGGTTAGAATCCAAGTCAGACACTGAACTGTCAGATAGGAACTGCGCTTGGTGGGTAATTAATTAACTTGATAGGTTAGAATCCAAGTCAGACACTGAACTAGGTGCCCTAATATAAACAAGCTCCCGGGCTCGAAGTTTACCTAACCCGGGCTGAACTTTCCCCGTAAAGTGTCAAAACCATGCAAAAAAACCCTCGAAAAATTATTTATTCGCAATGTGATTTCAGCCACTACGGTAGCCACCATCGCACCCTGATCGCACCAACAACCAGCCTGAAGCCGGAGCAGTACAAAATGTTGAATCATCATTGAACTGCTCTTACTTGGAGCCTATGAAAATATTATCTCTTACTATGAGCTTCTACTAAGAGATGCTATAAAAAGGGGTTATGATTAATTAATTAATTAATAGACACGTGACTGCGTCACGTGAGCATAAGTCCTCAGTGGGAGGGGAACATGGGATGGAATGGATGGTATAAGCTATCTAGGTCCTAGTTACAGGGGTGTGGGCACCGCGGCCCGAATCGCTATGAATGCCATACTTGGTCACACGCGGAGCCCCCACAGGCTTGGGGGTGGTCTCCTTCATCACTACTTGCCATCTATCCTTGCGCACCATCTGCCTCCATATTACAGACAAACCAGGAGGCTGCCCGGGGGTGAGCCCGTCACGTCTAGTGTAGCACATGTCCATGCCGAGTCTATCACGAAAAGTCCACGGGTGGCGGCCCTGCCGCGCGCGGCCGGGGGCACGCCAGGTGAGGACATATCGCCCAGGCTGGGCGGGCTTGGTGCCAGCTAGTCTATCTGATGTATCTACCTGATCTGTGCGGGCCAGGTGCCCGGCTAGGGGTTATGATATCTTGTTGCATACGTACCATCAGCCCCATCCGGGCCGAGCCCGCTGGGGAATACATTGGCCGGGCTACACTTGGGTTAAGATGATTACCCTGGCGGTAGACCACCCTCTCGTGGACCGCAGGGCCACTGATGTACAACATCTTTTGATGCATAGGGCGATAGGGGTCTGCGCTACGCTCCACGAGCGTTTTGGTCATGATGCATCATGCCTGTGCACGCACCCTAGTGAAACCATTGAGCACAGGTTCCTTTTCTGTAATCTCCCAGGGGTTTGGACGTGGCTCATTAACATCTGGGCCGCATGGACGGCATCGCCACCCAATCTCCCAATTAGCGTGCGTAGTACGTACCATCATTTTCGGTATTGCTGGCACACCAGGGACCGAGCTTTCAGTTTCCCACGGCAAGCAGAATGGATATGGCTACGCACTACTATTAATTAATTAATTAATTAATTAGACTCGTGCTCCCGTTGGGGAGTCACGGAGCATTAACCCCGATGAATGGATGGATGGGTGCACACATTCCTACCGGTCTAATCAGTCTATCTACATTGGCTACATACAGCATACTACATCTATCTAACAACATTCTAACTACATCATCTATCTAGCCACGCACTACTATGCTATACGCGATCTGGACCATACGCAACGAGACAGTCTTTAATGTCCGCGAGGAGTATACCCGCGGCGGCGTAGTCCGGCGCTTTATATACCTATGGAATGCGGCCGCTATGCGCCGCTACTGGCTGTTAGCTCAGGAACAACACAGGGTGTGGGACCCAGGGCCCAATAACGACAAGCCCAGCCCGCTCCAGCTTTTTCATGATCTACTGGGCCGTAATCAGGTATTCACCAGTATGCCTCATGGCGACATTACTCAGGTCCAATGGCTTCCCTGGTCTAATAACGCGCCCTATTAGCCTTTCACCTGTCACCGCCGCCACACGTGTGTCGGTGTGTGTGCCCACCTTAATTAGGATTCGCTGATACTCATTTCCCCTCTCACCTCTTTGGTCCATAATTGGCTAATAAAATATACCCATTTCCCCGAAAGAGATGCTATAAAAATTGCCACGTGTCGTACAACCAACGTAGCTCGTAGCACACAACAAGTTGCCGTTTTCGATCCGGTGCAGCCTTTTGGCTGACAGAGCGCACTCGGCCATTTTTTACTGTGGCAGGCGCCGGGCGGCGCGGTAGGCCAGAGGAGGGAGCGCGCTCTCGTGCGATTTCAGGGGGGGATGTCCCCCCCTCCTGCTGCAGGTTGGCAAGGCATCGCTGCGGGTGTTGTAGTTGTTGTTGTTGCCCACGCCGCTGCGGGTGTGACCACTGACCACAGCCAAAGCGAGTGCGCGAGCTCGCTGTATGTAACTGCGGTACTGTCTCTACCAGCAAGCAATAAAGCTACCCCTCGGAGTTGTAGCCTGGATCGTGACACCATCATCATCTGGTGCATGAGCCCTAGCCTGCTTGGAATTGGCCGTTCAGTAGGGTTTTGTACATGGTGTTGCAAAGCCTACTTGAGAGGGCCACGCTTGATTTGACAACTTCCATTTCCGGTTTTTATTCTGACGATATCAGGCCGCTTTTGAGGGAGATCTAGACCAAGAGCTTACCTACATGACAGCGAAGGCGCTTTCATCATTTTTGCCTTGCATTGATATGCAGTGTGGCTTCACCGTGTTGGTAAAATTTCTGTAATTGAAACCAACAACGCGGGACGTTGGTGATCTTAAGTGCGAGGAGCCGACCTGCTAGTTACGGCTGAACGCCAGAACCTCTAGAAGCCATCCGCTGCAGCCAAGGTATTCCATGCCCTTTACATTTCCAGCCAAGCAAATTGCCGAGGCATC
Source organism: Mesostigma viride (assembly GCA_009746045.1). Lineage (NCBI taxonomy): Eukaryota > Viridiplantae > Streptophyta > Mesostigmatophyceae > Mesostigmatales > Mesostigmataceae > Mesostigma > Mesostigma viride. Next base: position 33,449 of record RPFO01001995.1, on the reverse strand, counting down.
GGCTCGCATTTTCGGAAACGTTATTCCCGATGGCCAGCGGTCAGGTCGCAAGCTGTTAATGAAAGCGTTGAAAGGGGCGCAAATTGCCAGCTGGTATCCCGAGCCTGTACAGGTCCACGACCCTGGTTTTCAGGATCCCGACGAGGAAACGTAAGTACTTCACGTCCTCCAGACATCTCTTATGTCCAACAACTTCATAGTTTTGCATCGTTTTCTTTACCGATCCTTCTCGGATGCACAGTGGTCGCACAAGCCGTTCACTCCACAAGCAGTTGGACATGCAGCCGTGTTAAAGATAGAACTGCGCCTATTTTAAAAGCCTGCCCCTTTCTTACCAAGGTCTTCTCCTGATGATGTTGCCTTCCCCTATGATGCTCAGTAAGGCATTGATGCTCAGTAAGACATTACCTGCCATATTCCTGGCATCCCGCAGATGCTGTACTAACTAGCCGCATAGGCCCTCACCCTCTTGGTAGGCACAAGCCAATGTGCTGACCCCGCAGGTCAACCCACCATAGAAAAGCAAACTGAAAACTAGTACCTGAAAACTACAAGCCCAATGAAAATGGGATCAGCTTCCTCACTGTACCATCGTTTGATAAATCAGGACGTCTTTGTGAACCGACGGAAAGTGTGATGCGTGTCTCGCGGCAGCCTTCCTTGCCACCACTCCACGTAACCCGGCCGGTGTTGTACTCGCTCCATCCCGCCCCTTCCCTTACCGCCCTGTGTCCATCTGCCGTACTGCTCCCCTGCCCCTCCCACGTGCCCCCTAGAGTCTTAACCACATTGGAAAACTCCCCTTCCCTGTGGCGGGTTTCTGGTCTTTTCCAGGGCCCCTCCTGTGCGACATATGGCCCCTTGATAAATGATGAGCACATGCCGAATTCCGTCTCCAACTAGCATGTGAAAGCGGGGCCAAGGCCCTTACTGGAAACGCTGGCATGCCAACGTGTCTGCTGGCCTTTACAGAAGCTGTTATTAAAGGCTGCTTGAAACAAGCTTCTGGGGGACAGGGTACCAGATCTCCTCCCTTTGCTCTGTGAGCGCGAAGCGTATCGTCTGCATTCGCAACATGCCTCGGTGGAGGGGTTACAAATAGCCTGGCAATGTGCACGTTCGCCATCTACCAGGTGTGCAAATCCCTGTTTGCGAGTAGCGCCCTGGCATTTGCCATGCAGCAGGTGCTCCTCGTGCCATGCACTTCCCATGTCCCACACGCTGGTGATGTATTAATTTGCTGTCTGATGTGTGCCGTGCGCGCACACCCCTGCTTGCCTGCGTGTGTCCCTGGCAGCCGCCTGGCCAAGATCCGCGTGATGAAGCAGCGAGGGAAGGGTGCACCCAAGAAGGGAGAGGGCAAGCGGTCCAAGAAAGCGGTCGGGAAGAAGTGAAGCGAATAACTGAAGGGAAGAAAATGAGGGGAAAATCTAAGGAAGTCAGGCAGCAAGGGGTCACCCTTGCCAAAGCTGGAGCGGATGGCATCACGTACGGATGGGCGCCAAAAGTCATGCTGGCATCTGTATCTAATCCATCGGGACTCCTCCGGTATAGTCCAGCCGGTAGTGCGCCGGTCGCGCCTGCTGGTTGTCGTTGTCCTGAGCCACTGTGACCGAAGGGATGCAGTTTGTTGTTGAGATTGATTGACCCACCACAGATCGATCACCAGGCATGGCTGTGGCAAGGCCAGGGCAAGACATGCTCACCTCTTGTTGAAGGCACCTGTATATGCAGAGGATCTAGTCTGTGCCTGCTGTAGCTAAGAATGCCAATGTGGGCGCTAGTATGTTCGGCATGGCGGCAGCAGCATGGCGGGAATCGCAGCATCAGCAGTGTCTCTTCCCAGTGCTTCTTATAGTTCAAATTCAACCGGTTGCATCCAACAATACAGGCTGATTGGACTAAATGCTGAGGAGACCGGTTAGCTTGTCAATTTGGTAGTTCCTGGGCAGGAAGGCAGTTCAACGGTATATTTTCTTTGTGCATGCCACGGGGATTGACAGGCAACTAGCTTGATGTGCCTTGTCATGAATATCAATTGTATTGTTGTATGCATCCATGATGCACTTCCGCGACGCTTGAAGAAGACTATGCACATGCATACATCAAATATGACTATAGTCAGCTATATATATTAAAAATATAATTACTTACAGCAGAGTGAAATCACTCAAACCAAAGCAAACGCCCAGCTATAAACCTATATACAGAGCCATGTCAAAGCTCTATACTACGATAAGACCAATGGAAACGCCTAACGGGAGGAACCTAATAGCCCTGCTGCTATGCTAGGAATATATATTAAAAATATAATTACTTACAGCAGAGTGAAATCACTCAAACCAAAGCAAACGCCCAGCTATGAACCTATATACAGAGCCATGTCAAAGCTCTATACTACGATAAGACCAATGGAAACGCCTAACGGGAGGAACCTAATAGCCCTGCTGCACCGCAAAATCAGCCCGCGTACGGCGGAGCATGATGTCAGCCATGGCCCGAGTCAGCGCCACCGACAAGCGCTGACGCCAATATGACGTCCAGGTCCGCGCCGACCATGGGGCCCGCTGGCCCTCCAGGTCCAGCCGGTCCTCCCGGAGCCGGCAACACTCCTTGAAGAAGGCGGAGGTCAGGGGCCCCATGGCCCCAAACTCCTCCAGGACAAAGGGCACCACACGATGGTGCCCGACGTCGCCGTAGGTATATATACGCTACACATACGCTTGGCTGATTTCGATAGTACCGGCTACGCCCCCTTCTCAAGAAGGTTCCAGCCGTGTTCAGCCCGTCTCACGGTTCGAGACTGAACAAGTCTTGAGTGCAGACACGTGTGTAGTACTCCTACACACAGATCTCGATGATTTATCTAGTACCAAATCCGAAAGGCTTGCATCACTCCCCGGAAAGGAGAACTTTTGCGGATGACTGTAGGTGTCAGTTGGCGATGCCCTAGGATCCGGAGACGTCCGTCCTATAGTCAGCAAAATTGGTGCGAGAGGTCCCCAGTTCGATTCCGGCCTGGATTCATTTGCAGATCGCGTTTTTCCGCGTTTTCCGCGGACCGGCACTGAACGCAAATGGTTTTCGGCACCTTTGCGGCGTGCCAAATCAGAATAGTCAGCAAAAAGTTGGTGCGAGAGGTCCCCAGTTCGATTCCGGCCTGGATTCATTTGCAGACCGCGGACCAGCACTAACCGCAAATGGTTTTCACCTTTGCGGCGTGCCAAATCAGAATACAACAAATATGACTAGCTAGACCTTTTCAGTGGTTTTCCATTTGCGGGTATTTCCTCGTAAATGGTGGGAGAGCGATCGCAGCAATGGTGCTCACCACTAGACACTCCCGGCCAGTTAGGCTCGAAACACACGCCCTGATCAAGCATGCTGTTTCCGGCCCCACCGTCTAGGTCATCTAGTCGCTCTACACGTAAGCCAGCCATAATTTCAATGCACAAGGCTACACGTTTCTCAGACGCCGCAAGCGGCTCGAGAGGACTCACTTCACCGTGGACGACGACTTGACCCTGGCGCAGCAACAACGGCGACGGGAGCTATGGCCGACCTACCTCCAGCTCCGGCAGACCAAGGCGGGCCAGCCGGTGTACTGGAAGGGGGCGGCCATCTACGTCGGCCACAAGCCCTGGCATGCGACCCCCTCGACCACCGCGGCCCCAGCGACTCCAGAAGCCCCAGCCTAGGGGAATACAGCAGCAGTAGTGTGGAATAGTTAAGCCCGTGGCCTTGTACATGCCTGCCTACTACATGCACTATACCGGCTGTAGCCTAGCATTTTAGTCATGTACATGTGTGCCTATGATGATGAGCCACACTCCAGATGATGCCTAGCTTTATTTAATTATGCAGTGCCCATGCAGGGAGTCACTCTCTGCTGAGAATTAATTAATCAATTAATTAGGAAAATTACTCCGTTGGGAGTACATGTAGCACATAGCCCAGAGAAGGGGCATATGGCCTATCATACATTCTAAGCTACTTCCTGCAAGGGTGGGAATGTAAAGGACCCTTGCTCTAGGTGCACCAGGGCACTTGCATCCCCATGATCTTCAAGCTATGCCCAGCGAAGGGGGAGCCTGTCATGGGGGGGAAGATCAGCATAGCTATGCAAAAAAGCTAGGGCATGGCGTCTCAGCAGAGAGTTACTCCCTCACATGGGCACAACATAGCTAAATAAAGCTAGGCATAATCTGGAGGGTGGCTCATCATAGGCACACATGTACATGATTAAATAAAGCGCGTGGCTTAGCTGGGGTAGTGCCTCTAGGAGGCGTACATGTACATTCTGATCAGACACTCCGCAAAGGTGAAAACCTTTGCGTTCAGTGCCGGGCCGCGGAAAACGCGGAAAACGCGATCTGCAAATGAATCCGACCGGAATGTACATGGCCACGGTCTATCTATTCTACACTACTACTGGCCGGGCCCACTTCAAATGTTCCGAAAAGTGTGACACTTTTGGTCGTTTTTTTGACTTTTTCGACGATCGTCACTCTGCAGAGTGATTCGTCGTGCGAAATCGTGCGAAATTGTGCGAAATTTGCTGAAATCGTGTGAAATTTGCTGAAATCGTGCGAATTTGTGCGAAATTTGCTGAAATTGTGCGAAATTTCATGTGAAAAATGTCGACGGTAAAAAATTTTGATGTGCACAACGTGTGTGAATTCATGCGAAATTTTGTCAAACGTCACTCCCCAAAACGACCCTTGGTTGAAATCCATGCGAAATTGTGCGAAATCATGCAAAATTGTGCGAAATCGTGCGAAATCGTGCGAAAATGTGTGAAAATTTTGCGAAAATCACGCGAAAATCACGCGAACTCGTGCGAAATTTTATTTTTTTTTTGCGAAAATAGCGAAAAAGTGTCACACACTTGGCTTGGACGGCGGAACATTTGAAGTCAGGGCCCGGCCTACTGCTGTATTCCCCTAAGCTGAGGCGTCTCGAGTCGTTGGGGCCGCGGGGGTCGCCTGCCAGGGCTTGTGGCCGACGTAGATGGCCGCCCCCTTCCAGTACACCGGCTCCCCGCCTTGGTCTGCCGGAGCTGGAGGTAGGTCGGCCATAGCTCCCGTCGCCGTTGTTGCTGCGCCAGGGTCAAGTCGTAATCAAGGGTGAAGAGAGTCTTCTCGAGCCGCTTGCGGGGTCTGAGAAAAGAAATCTTGTCCGCCGGGGTCTTAAAGGTGAGAAGGAGCGGGGACGGCCCTGCCTTACCCCGCGCGCGGGGAAGGCGGTGGGCGGCCAGCTCGATCTCACCGTTAAGGCCCATGCGACCAAGGATTTCTCTCTCAAACGCACGCATAAGCTTCTCGGAATTCTCACCTTCCTCCATGGTGAAGTTCTTGACAATGACGTTGAGGCTGCGCTTGGCGAGCTCGGCCTCCTCGCGGAGGTCAAGCGTCTGCCGTTGGAGCTGGGCTGCGACGGCGGAGGTGGTGGAGGTGGTATGTTGCTTAAGCATGTCCGCCCAGGTGGTGATGGGAGGAGCATCGCCGGCCAGGCCAGCCGGGGCTGGCTTGGCGGCAATGTCCTTCACCGCCTGGGCGGTGAGGCCTGCGGTGTTCTGCAGAACCTCGATAGCGATGGCGTTGTCCTAGCTTAAGACGCTGGGCGATGTCGCGCGGAGCTGGGCGGTGATGGCGTCGGAGGTGGGGGGGGTGGCGGTGGAGGAGGCGAGGAGGGTGGAAGTGGCGGTGGAGATGGTGGGGAGCTCAGCAGCCAGCGTGCCGCCCATTGCCGCCACATCTGCGGCTAGGGGCGTCACGTGCTGTGAGATGGTTGCTTGGAGGTGGAGGAGGAAGGTGGATTCGGTCAAGGGGGAGGGGGTCCAGAGGTCCGTGACAGAGCGCTGAAGGATGGAAAAGAGGGCGGCGAGCTGAAGACGGGGGCGAGACCAGCTGGCCAGGTTCTCAGCATGTTGTCGCATAGTGAACCGGCCGTCAGGTCCAGTGCGGAGGCGGCAATGGTGTCGAAGGCGCTGGCACAGGTCGAAAATGGAGGCGTATGACCCATACAACACGAGCTCCAGGATCTTGATGGGTGGCATGTCGAAAAAGCTGGGTCTGGCATCGTCGAAGGGGGAAAATAACCCGTCAACGTCAAAGTCGCGCTCAGACCAGCTCGGTTCGGTTGGGCGGCTGCGTTTTGGCTCAGGCGAGGCTGAGGGCGAGGCAGGAAGCCCGTGAGGGTGCTGGACGACCACCAGTGCGCGATTAGTGTCATCACTGCCCGCCGGACCTGAGGGCAAAGCTGCAGCCGGAGCTGCAGACGTATTTTCATTGCCGAGCGCAGCCGCCAGGCTGCGTTGCGTCGATAAGCGTTTGCTCATCGTATATTGCTCATCGTATATCTGCTGAGAAGCCATGCCCTAGCTCTTGTATAGCTATGCTGATCTTCCCCACCTATGACGAGCTCCCCTTAGCTGGGTGTTGCCCGAGACTCTGGGTGGTGCAGGTGCCCTAGAGCAAGTGTTGCTTAATTACATTCCCACCCTTGCAGGAAGTAGCTTAGAATGTACTATAGGCCATTGTAACGACTAAAAATGTTGTGTTTGCAACAGCCTCAGTATCAACATTAGCGTGAAAAGATCTTTATACCTGGGTTGGAGTCGCGACAGATAACTTCACGTCCAGAGAAGCAATGAAGATGGATCTTCAACAGTTAAGGGAATGAGTCCCCACCCTTGTTAGACACAACAGACAAGTTATATCCAAGTCGACTATCTGTTGAAGTTATAGTTGACTTTTGGCAAGGGTTGTTTGATTGATGAAACAAGGAAACCCTTGAATTACACCATAGCTTTAGCTCCCACGTACGCACGCATGCACGGCCGCCCCAAACAGGATAAAAGTCATCGTGCACGCAGCATCCATCCAACCCTAACCCGGAAGGACCAATCAAAAGTGAGGATCACTCAAGATAAGATCTTAGCCTCCGAATCCTCCACACTGTCAACACAAAGCCAGCACATACGAAATCTCAATGACCTGGAACCAAATCCACCAGGTACAACGGTACTGCAGAGAATCTATGACTGACTAAACAACACCATGCAAAGTACCCTACGTGGATCAGGCCACGACCAATGAGGGTAGAACAATAGATTCGACAGATCTCAGCAGGCCCAATATCTATCAGACGTCGAAGCCTCCTAACTTCTCAAATAATTGTCCTAAAGAACTCATAATAAGATTCATCAGTAGGAAAACTTTGGATGTAACATTTGGTTGTTATATATCTCCCCCTCAAGACAGGAACTCCCAGTTCCTAGAAGCCAAGAAGAATAAAACAACAACCTCCACAAAACAACACAACAATAAACAGGAAGTCCACCACCTCTTGGGACAAGCAAGTGGGTTTTTACATCCCCAAAGGGCCTCCTATCTCAGTATCATCTGATCATGTCAACCCTGAATAAGACAAATTCACCCACAGATGAAATGTCATCAAGTGACTAACACACAGGCAACCATGCCTGGATAATACAACTGCAAAGCTACCATGAACTCAGAACTGTCATTGCTGGAAATCTGGACTGGACATCAGAACTGGTCGCCTCCATTCTGGATCCCCACCTCACTCCACAGCCCATCTCCAACCATCCTGGAACCCTTCACAGAGTGAACCAATCCCCCTTCTTCATATCCTTCCCCTCGTTCCAAACACTGGGAAATGCTCCACCATGGACACCAGATCTGGCCAGTTCCTGCTGACCTGAATATCCAAGCAGGTCTCAGCAGCCTTGCCCAACTCAGCTGAAAACCTACTGCACTGGGCAGGGTAGGACAGAGTGACCACAGCCTGTCGGAGGGGATCGAAGACCCAGCCACTGGCAGTCTTATGGCGACATAGCCAGCTGCTATAGGCCCACCACAGCTGTAGAAAGGCCTTGATAGGCCCCCACCTGGCGCCCAAGATGGGTACCAGCACCCTCAAAGGTGTGAGCCTGGCCCTCAGCTCGTTAGGGAACTTTGGTAACTGCAGCCCCACAAAGACTGTGCTGTCCTTGTGTGGAAAACAAGACATCACAGAGCAGTTGGACGACGGAGTAAGGTCAAACTCTCCCTGCTTGACAGCCTGCTCAAGTAGCTCAGTGTAGGTCTGGGAATATCCAACTGGCTTGAGCCCTGCAAAGGCGAGTCTCAGGTCACTGGGCAGAGCCTCCATCAAGTCCTGGCCCTCCACCGGCCTCATGTCAAACGAAGGCCACGGGTACACTGCAAAGACGGTGTGCATAATGTAAGCCACCATAGGTGACCCAATCTCACAGAGACTGGGGGGCAGACAGTCAAGGGCCAACTCTACCATACCCTCAGGTACTAGTTCACCCTCCTCCACCACTGTCTGATCCAATGCCTGCATGGCTGTGTACAAGGATTTACACCACTCGCACTGTCCAGGAGCACAATTACGGTGGTCCAAGAACTGCTCCACCTGTTTTGTTGGGACAGCTGACCTGGGCAAGTGTACCACCACCTTAGGGGGTGGAGGAGCCTCCGTAGGAGAGGGGACTGAGACCACCGGGGTGGGGATAGCCTCCTGAGCTACTGGAGCCTCAGAAACTGCAGGCACAGCAGAACCCACAGTTGGAATGTGCCCAGCCCTCAAGTGTTCTGCCATCTGAGTAACCAGACCCTCCACATTAATCAACCTGGTTATCAAGGCCCCGTGACGCTGCTCGTGCCGTTGCTGATCATGTACCATACGCTGGAACAGATTGAGAAAATGGGCTTCCACAAACCCAGCGTCTTCCTGGATCGAAGGGCCCGGGCTCTGGGGCCAGCGTAGTCGTGCTGAAAGACATACGTAGCCCTCACGTCCTCTTGGGTTCGTGCAGGTGGCCTGGGTGTCCCCTCAGGATGGGAGTCGGCCATGGCTGGCAACCACAGACACAAAACACCAAAAAGAGGTGTTAGCAGTGCTCACTGGGAGCTATGAAGGGGAGCACACCGCTCAGAGCCCATGACATACCACTCAGGCAAGGTGATACCATGACGCTGACAATACTCTAGTACAGCAGAGTGACTGTTGGTGAGATCAGACAACCACAGCCACGTAGCAGTCACCTCTAGCTCTCCCTTCCAGTGTACCTTAAACTGCAACTGTTTGGTACGACCTTTCCCCTTCACCCTGTGAGCCAACAACCGCTCCACTTCATAGATCTTCTCCCCCTCAGAATCCAATTCATAAGGCAAAGGGGCAGACAATCTGCCTGGTAAGGTGTTGCGCCTGTACAGCTTCAGCTGGGCTAGGTGAAAAATATTATTCCTGAGCTTCCAGTGAGAAGGCACTTGGACCTGGACCACTGTACCATAGTGGAAGGTTGCCAACACTGGGTAAGGACCCAACCAGAGTGGTTGCAGTTTCCTGCATTGCTCCTTCTCAGGCAGCACTCTGTTGGCTTCCAACAACACCAAGTCCCCAGGAGCTACAAAGGAATGACTGGCCACCGTTTGCTGCCAGGCGTTAGTCAGGTACTTGTCCTGTGTCCTCAACAGCTGGGTAGCCACAATGCTGTGAGCCTCCTGGAAGGAAGCCAACAACTGCTGGACTGAACCAAGACGTCGCTGGAAAGGGCCTTCAGCGTCTCTGTCAGGCAGTTCCAAGTCGAATGGTGTCAAGGGACACTGGCCATTGCAGATCACGAAGGGGGACATCTGGTGAGGAGCCAGAGGAGAGTTGTTGATTGCGAACTCTATGAAAGGTATCTTCTTGTCCCAGTCCTTGTTGTCGTGGTACAATAGTGCTTTTGACACTCCCTGACAATTCTGTTCATCCTCTCCACCGCCCCAGTACTGGCACACCTGTATGCCACACCGAATGCCAGCTTAGTGTCTAGGATGTCAAAGAATGACTTCCAAAACCCTGACAGCCAAAGGGGGTCCTGATCAGTGATGATCACTCTAGGCATGCCGTGCAGACGGTAGATCTCCTTCATAAACAAATCCACACACTGTGCAGCGGTGAGATGAGTATTGCAAGGAATCAGATGGCACATCCTGGAAGCCTGTCCATGACCACAAGGATCCTGTCATTGCCACCATCTGACATGGGAAGACCACAGATAAAATCCATAGTCACACTGATCCAAGGGCGCAGGGGAATGGGCATAGCCATGGGAAAGATGGGCGTGGCTTGGTTCCTGACCTTATTTCTCTGGCAGGAGTCACAGGAATCCACATAGGCCTTAACATCCTGATAAAGGCCAGGCCACCAAAACCTCTGCTGCACCTCATGAAGTAGCTTAGCATAACCAGGATGACACGCAGTCACATCGTCATGGAAACAATGTAACACTGTGGGAATGGCCATCTCAGGCACATACACTTTTCTAGTCACCGTGTGCTCTGCATCATGAGTGTGAACATACAGAACGCCCTCCCAGTATTCTACAGGTCTATTGCCAAAGTTGCCCCTCTGGATAGCTGCAGTAGCCATGTCCTCCGTCTTGGTGAAGGCCTTGATGACGTCCAGCAGGGAAATATTTAAAGGATTAGGCAACACCAGGTCCTTGTCAGGTCCCAGGGGCTGCATCTGCATCTCCTCTTCCTGCCCAGGGCTAGCCACCAACTGCTTGGATGAGACAGTAGTAGCTATAGGCCCTTTTGACCTTGCCATCACCTGAGAGGCCAACACCTTGGACCGGCCTACCAACACAGGGTCCATGACCCACTTCCTGGGCCTACCTCTGCTGCGCCTAGCAGGGCCTCCCTCACCTGGCTGCACTGTGGGAGTGGGCACCACACCTTCAGGACTTCTCCTAAGACTGTCAGACAGTGACTGGACACCCTCCTGGACGCCTGTCAACTCTGGGACAGAGCCCTGGTCGATGAGCATCACGGGACCACCGTTATTCCCTACAGGTGGTGTCAACAGTTGAGAAACCTTCTGGTTGTTGGCCTGAGCTCTAGTCAAGGCTCCACACTCTACCACAGAAATCAGGGCAGCACAGATGTCCAAGTCCTCATGAAAACTTCCCATCAAATCCCTCCTCCTGGACAGGGCGTCAGGCACCACATTCTGCGTACCAGGAATGTACCTCACAGAGAAAGGTCCAAACCCCCCCAGGAACTCCATCCATCCAGCCATCCTCTTACTCATCCGGGTCTGTTCCAACACATGTACCAAGGGCCTGTGGTCAGTCATCAGGGTAATAGACTCGTTGCCCTGCCCATCCTGGCGCTGCTGGCCACAGAAAACTGGCCCCCTTCAGTAGGTGTTCCCACTTGTGACAGGCCACCACCAATCCCAGCAGCTCTGCTCATGAACAGGGTAGTTACGTTCTGCAGACGTCATACTCCTGGACATGTATTCCACTGGTTGAGGGCCCTTACCATGATCTTGCATTAGTACTGCACCAATAGCACCCTGTGAGGCATCAGACCTAACCTGGTATGGCAAGTCTGGGTTGGGGCCCACCAACAAGGGAGCAGTGGTAAGCTTCTGCTTCAACACATCAAAAGCTTGCTGGCATGCTGCAGTCCACTCAAAGGGAACATCCTTCTTGAGCAGGGCTAACAGGGGACCAGAGATGGCCGCCATGTCAGGGATGAACCGTCGGTACCAGCCCACCAGGCCCAGAAAGGATCTGACATCCTGAGCTGACTTCAACACAGGCCACTCCAAAACAGCAGAGACCTTGCTGGCCTCAGGAGTCATACCTGCAGCGCTCAGCTGGTAGCCCAGAAACTTCACCTCTTGGCCCCACTCCACCTTGGACCTCTTCACCGACAGATGATACTGATGGATCACCTTAAGGACCTCCTCCACGTTCTCCAGGTGCTCCCTGAAGGTACGAGAGTGTACCAGAATGTCGTCCAGGTAGACGACCACACAAGTCCTGAAGACCACCCTGGTAGTGTCACACAAGTGGGCAATGTCCTTGAACCTGGGGTTGCGAAGGTCAGGTGAGATCTGGGGCAGGGCATTTCCAGTCAGGTGGCCAAAGATGGCATTGACAAACATCTGCATAGTGGCAGGACTGTTAGAGGCACCCATGGGCATTACTGTCCACTGGAACTGTCCCCATGGGTAGAAAAGGCCGTCTTGGGGATGTCCTCAGTAGCCACCCTGATCTGCCAGAAAGCATGCCTGAGGTCAAACTTGGTAAAGAAGGCAGCTCCTGCAGTCCTCTCCAGCAACTCATCAATTCTGGGCAGAGGGTACCTGGACTTGACAGTCACCTTGTTCAGTCCCCTCAGGTCAATGCACAACCTCCACCCCCCATCATGCTTGGGTACAAGCAAACACCCAGAACTGAAAGGACTGTTAGCTGGGAGGATCAGACCAGCCTCCAACAGGCCAATAAGTATGGTCTTCAGCTCTGCCATCTCTGCAGGGCCCATCCTGTACATAGGCACAAAAGGAGGACGAGCACCCTCTACCAACTTGATGACATGTGTGATGGGTCCCTCAGGAGGATACTGGGGCATCTTGTCCTCAAAGATGGCTCCATACCTGTCCAACAAGGCATCATGCTGCTGTTGTTGCTCAGTGGTGACAGTAGAACTGACAGCATTGACAGAATGACCACTAGCAGACTCAGGTTCATTAGGCACCAAATGCAGGAAAAAGATGTGTTCCACTGGATAGGTGGCCAAATAAGACAGAGTATGCTTGGCAGACCACACATGCTTCAGTAGGGCAGCCCGTTTCTCCTCCAAAGTCGGCTCTTGATCCACCCCTTTCGCACCTGCTTCCCCTCCCTTGCCATCATTGACAGCTGTCTGTGTGGAACAGCACTCAGTGGCTGTTCTTCTCCCCCCTGGCAACACACAGGTAGCATCCCACACTGTCCCATCCTTGAACTGGACCACCCTGTCAGGCCAAGAAATAGCAGGATTGGTGTCAGACAACCATGGGATCCCCAAAATCACATCTGCTGCCGTGAGGGGAATGACATCTGCTGTCACTTCCAAAGTCTGGGATGAACAAACTTGGAAGATGAGCTGCACATAGCCAGGTGAGCAGCTTCTCCTGCCATCAGAATACTGCACCATGACAGGTGTGGGGTGGGCCAACACAGGCAACTTCAACTCCTGCACCAAGGATGCAGCAATATAATTACTGCCAGCACCAGAATCAATCATAAACAAGCAAGCTGGCTGAGCCAAGGGACTGGCACGTTGAGGAGCCTAGCCTGAAACTTGAGTAAGTGACCTGGTACAGGAGGACCCACAGGGACAGCAGGGTCAGAAGCACCCACAGTGTTCACTGGCCTAACGTCAACAGCAGGCAGGTCAGACCTGGCCATGACAGAAGGATGACCTGGGGACCCAACTAGTTTTTTGACTCAGGTGGGTCTGGGATGCTCCACTGCCCGATGGTGGAAGCTGCTCAGGTGGTGCTGGAGGCTCATCCTCGTCCCCCCATCCTCCTCATCTGCCAGCAGCTGCATGAGAGCGTTCACCATCCTACGCTTATCCTGTCTGCTGAAGGGCCGAGCGCGGGACTGGAACCTCCCAGAGGGCTGGAAGTTGGGCTGGAACCCTGGCTGCATCCGGTGATCGCCAGCAGGAACGCCAGGAGGAAGGTTGGGTGGCCTGGGAGATGGCAGGGCGCCAAAAGGTCCTCTCGTGGCAGGGGGAAACTGGTCCCGTCTAGGGCAGTCCCGTGCAAAGTGACCTGGCTGGTTGCAGATAAAACAGTTACCCTGGGTGGGATCCAAGCATTGAGCTCCCCCAGGAGGTCATCCAGCTGGTTCAGGGACTTCTTGATGGGTGGCACTGGCGTGGCCACAGGCTCCCACTTGACAGAAAAAGCAGGCACACGACAAGGGTGAGCACATAAGACAACACCTTGTCCCATTGCCAGTCCACGTAGTCGAACTGGGAGAAGTGCTTGTCCACATCCAGTCGCACGTGTGGAGCCATGCCATGCAGTAGTCTGTGAAGCGCCTCTGCGTCAGAGCATTGGGGAATCTTGGCTCTAAGGTTGGTGAATTGCTCCACGAACTGTGGCAGCGTCAAACCAGCCTGCGTACAGTTAGCCAGTGCGTCCCGATCCATGCGAAGCTGATCCTGGGGTAACAGAAACCGGCGAAAGCCCAATAGGAGAGAGGGGAGGTCGGTACACGCACGTCCAGCCACAGAACGCAAAAACTCATCAAAACGGTCGCTGGCACTGTCGCTCATCCGCTGCCTAACCATTCTCTTCTGGATGTCCATCGTGAGACGTTCCTCTGCCTTGGGCCCGTAGTTGGCGAAGTGGATAGCGAAGACATCCTGAAACTTGGTGGAGAAATGGTCGAAGCTGCGATGGGTAAGGTTGGTCAGCGATAGCTTGTCTACCGACTCCACCTTGGGAAAAGGAACAGTACGAGGATACAAAGACGTGAGCTCCATCACTGGGGCGTGTGGTGCATTCTGACTCTCCGGCAATGTCGCAGCCACCGAGAGCCGTGGAGGCTCATGCCCCTGTGCATCTGTCCCTTCATCAACAAAAGGAGCGTCAACCGCATATACCCTTCGTATACCCAGTGTTGGAGACGGTTGATCCACGAAAACAGACTCTCCATCGCCCGCCTGCCCTTGCGACTCAAGTTGCTGCACACGCGCAATAGTCCTACCCACACTCTTCTCCAGCGCTTCCGCCACACTTCTAGCTCTCGCAGCTTCCTCACGTTCATGTTGTAATCGAATTTTCTCCGCTGTCAGCTCGTCAGCCGCTAGCCGAGTGCCGTCTCGCCCCGGCACCGTGTTGTAGCCAAAACGAATAGCCGAACCGTATTCGGGTGCTGGCGAACGCGTGTCCCCACGTTGGAGAACCGTGGTCCACCTCTACCAATGCCACGCAGGGAGGGCTCGCCTGGTTGCACACCGAGGGGCAAGATGGAGAACTTTGGGCCGACCGACAGCGAATATCTGCGGGAAGCAGACATTAAGGTGGTATCTCCAAATAGTTGACGTCTGGGAGTAGATGATGAAACCCTTTCATCACCGGTCGTCCGTTGAGCTGCTAAAGATGTGGTTGCATCTTCAACTCTCTTACTTGATAACGGTGGTTGTGTCTCCGGGTTACTCATCACTCCATGGGTCGCGCATGCCGGACTGGGGAACGTTAGAGACTTATGGGCTCAAGGCAGTTCTCAGAGCAAGACTGTCACATAAGGATGAGTCACACTCTTAAGAACTGTCCGAATACACAGCATAACGTACCCTCTCTGGGTCTGGCAAGAATTCCATTGTTAATCGTGAACTAATACTGTCAAGACAACCAACACCTAGGTAGAAACCTCCGATACCAATGTAACGACTAAAAATGTTGTGTTTGCAACAGCCTCAGTATCAACATTAGCGTGAAAAGATCTTTATACCTGGGTTGGAGTCGCGACAGATAACTTCACGTCCAGAGAAGCAATGAAGATGGATCTTCAACAGTTAAGGGAATGAGTCCCCACCCTTGTTAGACACAACAGACAAGTTATATCCAAGTCGACTATCTGTTGAAGTTATAGTTGACTTTTGGCAAGGGTTGTTTGATTGATGAAACAAGGAAACCCTTGAATTACACCATAGCTTTAGCTCTCACGTACGCACACATGCACGGCCGCCCCAAACAGGATAAAAGTCATCGTGCACGCAGCATCCATCCAACCCTAACCCGGAAGGACCAATCAAAAGTGAGGATCACTCAAGATAAGATCTTAGCCTCCGAATCCTCCACACAACACAAAGCCAGCACATACGAAATCTCAATGACCTGGAACCAAATCCACCAGGTACAACGGTACTGCAGAGAATCTATGACTGACTAAACAACACCATGCAAAGTACCCTACGTGGATCAGGCCACGACCAATGAGGGTAGAACAATAGATTCGACAGATCTCAGCAGGCCCAATATCTATCAGACGTCGAAGCCTCCTAACTTCTCAAATAATTGTCCTAAAGAACTCATAATAAGATTCATCAGTAGGAAAACTTTGGATGTAACATTTGGTTGTTACAGCCATATGCCCCTTCTCTGGGCTGTGTGCTACAGATACTCCCAGCGAAGTTATGCTCCTAATTAATTAATTAATTAAGGCTACACATTTCCATCACCATTCATCTTCATCATCCTGAACGACTCGAACACGCGGACAAGATAACGGCAGGCTCGAGCTATACCATGGTCCGGATTCTCCCGATTTCTGGCCGGCCTGCGCTGGTTGTCTCCTTGATACAACAAATATGACAACATATATTAAAAATATAATTACTTACAGCAGAGTGAAATCACTCAAACCAAAGCAAACGCCCAGCTATAAACCTATATACAGAGCCATGTCAAAGCTCTATACTACGATAAGACCAATGGAAACGCCTAACGGGAGGAACCTAATAGCCCTGCTGCACCGCAAAATCAGCCCGCGTACGGCGGAGCATGATGTCAGCCATGGCCCGAGTCAGCGCATGACAACATATATGCATCCATCCATCCATCGGGGTTAATTAATTTATTAATTAATAGACACGTGACTGCGTCGCATGAGCGTAAGTCCTCAGTGGGAGGGGAACATGGGATGGAATGGATGCCGGTGTAAGCTATCTAGGTCCTAGTTACAGGGGTGTGGGCACCTCGGCCCGAATCGCTATGAATGCCATATACGCGCGGTCACACGCAGAGCCCCCACAGACTTGGGGGTGGTCTCCTTCATCACTACTTGCCATCTATCCTTGCGTACCATCTTGCCTCCATATTACAGATAAACCAGGAGGCTGCCCGGGTGTGAGCCCGTCACGTCTAGTGTAGCACATGTCCATGCCAAGTCTATCACGAAAAGTCCACGGGTGGCGGCCCTGCCGCGCGCGGCCTGGGGCACGCCAGGTGAGGACATATCGCCCAGGCTGGGCGGGCTTGGTGCCAGCTAGTCTATCTGATGTGTCTACCTGATGTCCTGATCTGTGCGGGCCAGGTGCCCGGCTAGGCCCAGGCGCCTGTGCCTAATAATGTGGGAAACATAGGGCAAATCAGCGTACAAATCCTCATTACTATCCAAATCCGTCGGGGTTAACTAATGCTCAGTGACTCCCCAACGGGAGCACGAGTTTAATTAATTATTATATGCATGGTGTTGGTTCCATCGCCATGCGCCCATGAATAGTTGTCTCGATCACATGCATGGCTTCGTTTACCATGCAATAAAGGGAGGCGCATGCGCTTGTATGCGATGACAGCCCTCGTAGACAGGGAAATGTGGGAGCATATCGACCCTGACCATGCACATGGTAGGTAACATTATAAGTACTTAGTCTCGTGTCCCTGTTGGGGGACCACGGAGCACGTACTGAATTCCCCCAACTAAGATAGTGGACGTCTTTGGCCCAAGACGTCAATATGTGAAGTGAGACAACTATGCCTGTACATCTATCATCTGCATCAAGTATAAGGCCTCGAGCTAATCTTGCACGCAACCTATGCCTACCGGAGATTCGGCTGGCAGACATCATCTATGCAGACAACACCACCCAGCTCTTCAAGAGCACTGGCGCACGTGCAGACGTGGCTTGACTGTCTGGCAATAGAGGCCCGTGCAGTAGGGCTTGAGGTCAG
Source organism: Mesostigma viride (assembly GCA_009746045.1). Classification (NCBI taxonomy): domain Eukaryota; kingdom Viridiplantae; phylum Streptophyta; class Mesostigmatophyceae; order Mesostigmatales; family Mesostigmataceae; genus Mesostigma; species Mesostigma viride. The sequence goes on along the minus strand of RPFO01001995.1, from coordinate 15,902 downwards.
CGAGAAGACAGAGGCTCTGGCGATTGGGCTCACTCAGCCACCGCCCGCCCTCTATCTCCTTGACGGCTCTCGAGTCCTGCATGTATCGGGAGCGCGTCAAGTTGCTGGGCAGCCTCCTCCCCAGCTGCGAGGCCAATGTGGACCACCATATCTTCTTCGCCTGGCACGCTTTACGCCAATACCGAGCCCTGTGGCGCAAGCCCTTGGGCAAGATAGAGAAACAGGACCTGTTTAAGGTTCTGGTCGAAAGCTGGACGGCGCGGTCACCAACATGCTGCGATCCATTTTCACAGTAGGATATGCTCAGCTCATGTTCGCAATGAGGACCTGTACCTCGGCATGTCATATATCACTGGTCAGCGGCGCCTGCAGCTAGTAGGGCACTTAGCTCGCACCAACCATGCAGGTAGACACCTCACGTGGCCCCCCCGCGGGACTGCGCCCAGCTCAGCCTGGCCGGCACCTCCTTACGTGGGCCGGGCCCCGTGATGCTACTAGACGCCGCAAGGCCCGCACCTTCAAAGAACAGCTAGTATCTAGAGGACAATGGGGGGCCTAGGCCTCTCCTAGATTTGGAACAAGATGATGGATAAGGCCAAGTGGGCCCAGGTCATAGAGGACAACGAGCCCCCTCCCGTGGGGAATTGCGCCCGCGTGTGCAAACCTACGGGAAGCACGCCAGGCAGGTTCCCTAGGGTAGAGTTCATGTTGCTAGATTTTGTAGATAGCTGTTGTAGATAGAATAGACCGGTAGGACTCAGTCAGGTTTGCACCCATCAGTCCATCCATCCATCCATCCATCGGGGTTTATGCTCCGTGACTCCCCAACGGGAGCATGAGTCTAATTAAGGTTCTGGTCCTTCCTGTTCTTACGTACGGGGCCGAGACGCGCGGACCCTCACTGCTGACCTAGCCAGAAAGCTGGACGGCGCGGTCACCAACGTACATGCTGCGCTCCATCTTCCATGTAGGATACGCTGCTCATGTTCGCAATGAGGACCTGTACCTCGGCATGCCATGCATATAGATCACAAGCACCGATCTCCCATGACGGAGTCATGTTATAATAATTATTATTTTTTTTAATTAAGCAGCGGCGCCTGCAGCTAGTAGGGCACTTAAGTAGCTCGCACTCAGCCCATAGATGCCACGAGATAGCCATGGCCGATCGACGCGGCGGAGCTCATAACTTTTACGTTTGAGCACCGAATTTAGCCGTGAACATCATGCACAATGGATGCGTCTAGCTCGCTACGACGCACATGCTGATATGAATTTTCAGAAGCTTAGTATTACGCAATATATGACGAGCAAACGCTCTTCGACACAACGCAGCCTGGCGGCTGCGCTCGGCAATGAAAATACGTCTGCAGCTCAGGCTGCAGCTTCGCCCATGCACCGGCCCAGAAGGCAGCGGCGCCACTAGCCAAGCTCTAGTGGTCGCCCAGCCCCCCGAGCCCGCCTCGCCAGCAGCGTCGCCTGAACGTACCAAGCGCAGTCGCCCTGCCGATCGAGCCGAACTAGGTAGAGCTCGACTTTGTCGCCGAAGCCAGCCAGCCCGGCTTCTTTGACAGGTTTACCGAGGAACGCATCCTGGCCTGCGTGTTCTTTGGATCGCACGCCTCGCTTCTTGAACTGTGCAAGCAGCTCTTCATCTAAGGTCGCCTCTTTGATCCTCACCAGAGGCGTGCCTCCGCTTTCGACCCCTTCCCCATCCTCCGCCGCCCCCACCTCCAGCAATTCGCTCTCTTTTCCCTCGAGGGAAAATCCCTCGAGGGATCCTTGGACGCTCCATCGGGGACCTTTCGCCCCCCGGCCCAAGCCCCTCACCACCACCTTAACCGAATCCTCCATCCGCTCACTCCTTAAGGAGGCCCTCGAGCAGCACCTGGCCCCCATCGCTGCAGATGTGGCGGCCATGGGCAGCACGCTGCATCAGTGACTGCCGAGCTCCCCCTCCTCTCCACTGATCTCCACCGCCACCTAGCTCCACCCTCGATCCTCGCCTCCTCCACCGCCACCATGCACCCCGGCCTCCTCCGCCGCCATTATCGCCCAGCTCCGCGACATCGACCAGCGCCTCAAGGACAATGCAATCGCCATTGAGGTCCTGCAAAACACCGCAGGCCTGCCTCACCGCCCAGGCGGTGAAGGACATTGCCGCCAAGCCAGCCCTCGCTGGCCCGGTTGGCGATGCTCCTCCCACCCAAACCTGGGCGGACATATTAAGCAACACACCACCTCCACCACCATGCCTCCGCCGTTGCAGCACAGCTCCAGCAGCAGCAGCTCGACCTCCGCGAGGAGGCCGAGCTCGCCAAGCGCAGCCTTAATTAACGTCATACTCAAGAACTTCGACATGGATCGAGGAATTAAGGTGAGAATTCCGTGAAGCTTGCACGTGCGTTTGAGAGCAAAATCCTTGATCGCATGGGCCTTCTTGGTGCGCGCGGGGTAAGGCAGGGGCGCCCCCGCTTCTTCTTATCTTTAAGAGCCCAGCGGACAAGATTTCTTTTCTCAGATGCCGCAAGCGGCTCGAGAAAACTCCCTTCACCTTGGACGCGACGACTTGACCCTGGCGCGACAACAACGGCGACGGGAGCTATGGCCGACCTACCTCCAGCTCCGGCAAACCAAGGTGGGCCAGCCGGTGTACTGGAAGGGGGCGGCCATCTACGTCGGCCACAAGCCCTGGCACGCGACCCCCTCGACCACCGCGGCCCCAGAGACTCCAGCCGCCCCGGCTTAGGGCGGAATACTGTCAGCAGTAGTGTACGTAGAATACTTAGACCGTGACCATGTACATGTAAGCCTCCTACAGGCTCTATACCAGCTGATGCACGAGGATTATTTAGCCATGTACATGTGTGCCTATGATGATGCGCCCGACCCTCCAGATGATGCCTAGCTTTATCTTGTAATGCTGTGCCCATGCAAAGAGCTGCTCTCTGCTGAGATGCCACGCTCTAGCTTTTGTATAATAGCTATGCTGATCTTCCCCCCCATGACAGGCTCCCCCTTATAGCTGGGCATAGCTTGATAGATCGATCATGGGGCTGCAGGTGCACCTAGAGCAAGTGTCCGGTTTACATTCCCACGTACCCTTGCAGGAAGTAGCTTAGAATGTATTATAGGCCATAATAAGCCCCTTAATTCTCAAGGGCTATGTGCTACATATACTCCCAACGGAGTTATGTTCCTAATATTAATTAATTAATTAATTTATTAATTAGCTCGCACCAACCAGGTAGATAGCTCACGTGGCCCCCCCGCGGGACTGCGTCCAGCTCAGCCTGGCCGGCACCTCCTTACGTGGGCCGGGCCCCGGCGATGCTCGACACTGCAAGGCCCGCACCTAGTCAAAGAACAGCTAGTATCTATAGAGGACATGGCCGGGGGCCTATATAGGCCTCTCCTAGATTTGGAACAAGATGATGGACAAGGCCAAGTGGGCCCACGAGCCATGCACGAGCCACGAGGTAGCCATGCATGGCTGACGGCGGAGCTCATAACTTTCACGTTTGAGCACCAAATTCGGCTGTGAATATCACTATCGCTTCGTCTTTCTGAGACACACATGCTGATATATTTTTCCGAAGCTATTACGCAATATATGATGAGCAAACGCTCCTCGACTGCGGCGCAACGCAGCCTGGCGACTGCGCTCGGCCATGAAAATACGTCTGCAGCTCCGGCTGCAGCTTCGCCCTCAGGTCCGGCAGGCAGCGGTGACACTAGTCGCGCACTGGTGCCAGGTCGCATGCACCGAACCCTCCCGGGCTTAATGCCTCGCCATCAGCATCGCCTGATCCTAAACGCAGCCGCCCAGCCGACAAAATAGGAGGGTTTTCGCGCCCCACAGAACCGCGCTTTCGGCCTGAACCTTTCAAGGTCGACGATCACGACTGGACCAACACATGTGTCCCCGGCAACTGCCCTGCATTGCCTCTTCGAAGAGATCTGGGGGGACTATGCCTCGCTTTACGACCTGTGCCTCCATCTCCACGACATCAATCGCCTCATCACCCCGCACGGGATTCAATTGGTTTAACCCCGACGCCCTGCTCGGGTGCGCCCGCCCGGCCCCAACTCCAGCACACCATTCTCAACTCATATTCTCATGCGCTCTGACGGCGAGATCTGGGCTCCATCCATCTCCGCCCCCACGTACACTCCGTTCCATCCTTACGGAAGCCTTTCAGCAACATGTGATGTGGAAGCATGTGATGGGCGGCAAGCATGTGATGATCGAGCTTCCTCACCTTTCCACCACCGACGGTCGCCTCCACCTCCATGCACTGCCCTTTCTGCCTCCACTGCCGACATCAAGGCCCAGCTCCTCGACGTCGACGAGCGCCTCCAAGCCACCGCCACCGCTCTTGAGCGCTTGCATGACACCGCCGGCCTCACCGCCCAGGCGGTGAAGGACATCGCAGTGCCCAGCCGGCATCTGCTGGCCCGGCCAGCGATGCTCGGGACCTCCACCTGGGCGGACTTGAATATACCACCTCCACCACCTCCACCACCTCCACGTACAATCGCGGCACAGCTCAAGCAACAATTAAGCCCTCGACCTTCGCGAGGAGGCCGACATCACCCAGCGCAGCCACAATGTCATCGTCAAGCACTTCGACCAGCCGGTATACTAAGGTGAGACCTCGACGACTCTTCTCGCGGCATGTAAGCGCGACATTCTTGTCCCCATGCAACTCACTGGTGAGCTGCGGATGTACTCGGCTGTCCGCCTCCCCCGCGCGCGGGGCAAGGCTGGCCCGGCACCTGTGCGATCCTTACCTTTAAGTACATGGCGGACAAGCTGTCGTTCCTTAAATGCCGCAAGAAGCTCTCGGGGTCTCGCTTCACATTGGCCGCGGACAACGACTTGACCCTGGCCCAGCAACAGCGGCGACGCGAGCTATGGCCGAGCTACCTTCATGCAGCTCAGACGGCCGAGCCACGAGCCACAAGCGGACATGGCTGACGGAGGAGCTCAGAACTTTTGCGTCTGAGCCCCAAATTTAGTCGGGCTACTTGCATCAGATGCGTCTTTTCAACTTAGACGCATCTGCTAGTATAATCGGTTACGGCAGTAACGCAGTATTTTGCGAATGCCACCAAAACGCAGCCTTGACAAAAATTTTCAGCAGCCTGTCGTCGGCATTCCCGTCGCCAGCAGCACGTGCAACATCCACTCCTGCGGACGCCAACCTTTTCGCGCTGATCGAAGCTCTCCCGGCCCCCGGTCTGCCCCCCTCAGCGCAATGCTCTACACCAAATTCGTTGCCCATTCCCAAGAAAACCCGAACTTCCCATACCAAATGGGATGTCCGCCGCTTCGGCGCCGGCCAGCGGGATTTTTGCATCTTGGAAATATTCACGCTCACGAAGGAACAATGTGACGATGTTATCAAGTTCCTGGCCCGCCATGACGAACTTTTCCTTCCTGCCTACCCCTGGCGACAAGGTCACCAAGCCCGGCTGGGAATGGCTGCTTCAAGAAACGGATGCGTACTTGAAGGCAGTCATCATCATGTGCAGCTATACCTGCGCTGCGACGCCCAGTCCTGACATCACCCAGATTGGCTACTGTACACTGGCCTCAGGAGCCTCCTGCATGCATGAGCGCAGACGGGCAGCCACATCATGTGTGGGGATGCTGCAGTGCAGCAGCTGCAGCATCCCCGCAGAGCGGCACCTCCCCCAGCACGGACTCCATCCGAGCTGCAGTGGCGGAGCAGCTGGCGCCGATTGCTGAGCAGCTCGCCCCATGCACTGAACGCGCCTGACGGCCCACTCAACACTCTCTCGGCCATTAAGGTCAACAACATTGAAGCCAGAGTCGCACTTAAGCTCCAGCCTCAGTTTACTGCTACGCAAGAGCACATTGCCACCAAAGTTTCCGAGGCCACAGCCACTGTGACCACCCGCCTTAACCAGGTGGAAGGCCGAGTCGGCCATGCAAGGCACCGTGAAACTTGAGGCAGTTGCTACCAAGGTAGACGCCCTGGCCACGCAGGTCCCCGATCGAGATCGCCGAGCGAACGGCCACCATCGCCGCCCGACCTGCTGGTAGGGCTAGCGATGACCCCTCGACCCGCGCCTCCTGGGCGGACCTGCTCAACTAGAGCCAGGCATCCTCTATACCACGACCGCCATCACCGCCACCAAGCGCTCCAGGAGCTGGAAGACACGCGCCGCGAGGCCGCTGACCGCGACCGTCGCCGCTGCCGGGTCATCGTCAGGCGCTTCGACATGCAGCCGGAGGAGACCCCAAACTCTCTTCTCGACGACTCAGCTGAAGAAACAGCTCTTCAAGGCGTGTATGGAGCTGCCAGGTGAGGCACTGCAGGGCGCCTACCGCCTGCCCCATCCACGGGCCAAGGCTGGGCCCCCTCCAGTGGTCCTCACCTTCAGCGACATCACAGCCCGAGTTCTGTTCCTCTCTCGCCGCAAGAAGCTGGTGGACACCTCCTGGTCGCTTGACGACGACCTGACGCCAGCCCAGCAGCAGCAACGCCGCGATCAGTGCATGGCCCGACTATGTACATCCGCCACAAGACCAACCCCGAGAAGCCCCAGGTGTACTGCATGCATGGCGGGGCGGGGACCTTTATGTCAACAAGAAACTGTGGAAGCCCCCCCGGGCTTCCCCGGGATTGAGCACTCAAGCTAGTTGTCGAGCTGGGGGCAATCGATTATATGGGAATTAGCTTAGGCATTACAGCACTTGAAACGATATTAGCGCACAGCGTTATAGTACCTTCAATTAGCTCTGCTGGCACCTTGTGGTCATCAGCTTGCTTTAGCCGACGTCTTGAGCCCACCTCACATTTGTAGCATAAGCTATGCGTCAGCCTACCTATGGTATTGCATTTGTTGTATTGCACCCACAGTGTTGCGCCCCGGCATGATGCACCATGCCGTGGAGAGAGGGCTCTGTGGCCTGCCCACTTGCGGCAGTGAGAGAAGCTAGGCGGCGCCCTCCCTCCTTCTCGCTGTGTATATAGGGTTGAAGGTTCCTTTACCCTGTATTGGCACCCACGTGACGCAGTCACGTGCTTATTAATTATTAATTAATTAATAACCTTCAGCTCCGGCAGAGCGCAGAGGGGAAGCCGGTATACTGGAGGGGGGCGGTCATCCACGTTGACCACAAGCCCTGGCATGCAGGCCCCTCCTGGGCACCACCTCAGACTATAGTAGGGAATACATACCGGTAGTGTAGATTAGTCAGGCTTATTAGCCTAGCATGTGGCCCACGCGCATGTGCGCCCATAATGGCCCCCATGGATGATGCCTTCAGAATTTAGCCAAGCCATGCCTATACTGGACCTCCCATGGATGCTATGCTATGCCTATGCAGAGAGCAGCTGTGGCATGCCTTTGGCATGAAGGAGACTGGGGGTCTCTGCCCCCTGTTCTCCTGTTGCGGTGCACACACAGGGATTAAAAGCACTTCGGTGTTCCGTGACTCCCCAACGGGAGCACGTGTTTAATTAATTAATTAATTATGCAGAGAGACGCTCTCTGTTGAGAAGCCATGCCCTAGCTCTTGTATATAGCGATGATGATCTTCCACCCCCATGCCGGCACCCCTTAGTTGGGTTGAGCCCGAGACAGCATGGTGGTGCAGGTGCCCTGGGGGGGCCCACAATCAATCTACAATACCCATGCCAAATTTTATTACTTGAGGAGACGCCATTTCAACAAATACATGACAATTGATGCTCATTGTGAATGCGTTTCCACATGAAATCATTACCATTTCATGCAATTTGGTCACTGGTGCGCTTTCCGCGTGCACTTTTCATTACTAGATTGCTTAAATTTATTAAAATTTATTAACATTTATTAAAATTTATTCAAGTCGGGGTAAAATTGGCTGTTTTTGTCATAGTGTCATGCACTCGGAGGGTAAGCAAGTGAGACAAGTTGTAGATTATTTACAATTGCACAACCCTCTCCACGACCCCGCTAGTTCTATTTATAGAACGAATTATAATTATTGCCAAAATTGTGCACAAGCCTGTGCACAACCCAACCAGTAATTCCCACTTGAACTTTGAATATTCAAGTGAATGCTCTGGAGACAGATGTACAGATCGATCTTTACAAATGTACACGAGTTCAGATCAAGCTATCTAACTACCTACTAACAGGCGTTTCTTTACACCCCGTCCGCTGGGCTTCTTTACACCCCCCTCCCGCACATCTGCGCCAGCCTTCCCTTGAGGTTTTCGTTTGCCCTGCCCTGCGGCTTGGTCTCCCCCCTTCTCTTGGAGTCGTGGGGAAGATCTGGTCGCTGGGGAAGATCTGGTCGCCAGGTACCCCTTGTCCATCCACCACTCCAAATACGTTCCCTCAGGTGGCTTGAAACAGTTCCGCATCTCGTCTTGTTGTACCTTGAAAATTGCCGCGGGCATCGTCCCCTGCTCCCCATTAATCCAGATTCCCTTTTCGTCACACCCTTCTGCCCAAAATTTAACGTACCACACGCCCGTTTTATCCACCTTTCGAACGACTCCATGCACCAGGAACGTGTCGACGTGGAAATCAGGCATGTGTGCCAGCTTCATTGGGTCTGCATTGAGTTTAGCCACCGAATCAGCAGCCCACGTGGGCTTCCACAACGTATCAAGGCGCTGGGATTGGTTCTTCCGATACTGGCAAAATTCACCGCCGTGCTTGCACAATACCGAAACCGGACATCCAACAGGCGAGCGGGGCACGACCCGTTTCCCCCCCCCCCACCTTCCAGATTCTCCATCCACGTCTGCCAACTTGGTGGTGGCACTTTCTTGTCTAGTGGCTTGGGCTGGGTTGCGGTAACTGTGACACGTCTTTGTGGCGCTTCCTCCTCAGGTTCCGATTCTTCCGATTCTTCCGAATCTTCCTCAAACCCTTTGGGTGGGCCGCCATGCGCGTCATCCTTTGGCGGCTCCTCTTCAGACTCGTCACCTGTGGGTGGGACAAGCAATGACGAGCGGCGCAATTAGTTATCATTACAATCGCAAATCAAACTTGGGAATATGCAAACATCATAATTTAACCGACCATATTCACTCAGATTAACTTACCCTTTGACAGATGACTAGCCGTTGCTCTTGATCGAACGTGCCCGCCAGGCGAAAGGAGCTTTTTGCAGTAGTCGACGGCACGCCCCAACATCCCCCCCCAGACGCCCCCGAATTCCCCTTCGAGCCTCCCTCCCCTCCCCCCCCCTCCTTCCCCCCTTCCCCCGATGCGCCGGTCGACCCGCCCCCCTCTCCGCCCTTCTCTCCGCCCCCCTCTCCGCCCTTTGACCCGCCCCCCTCTCCGCCCTTCGACCCGCCCCCCTCTCCGTCCTTCGACCCCCCCCCTCTCCGCCCTTCGACCCCCCCCCTCTCCGCCCTTCGACCCGCCCCCCTCTCCGTCCTTCGACCCCCCCCCTCTCCGCCCTTCGACCCGCCCCCCTCTCCGCCCTTTGACCCGCCCCCCTCTCCGTCCTTCGACCCCCCCCCTCTCCGCCCTTCGACCCGCCCCCCTCTCCGCCCTTCGAACCCCCCCCTCTCCGTCCTTCGACCCGCCCCCCTTATCACCACCCTCATTCCCGCCCCCCTCATCATCGCCGGCACCATCATCACCAACCTCCTCCCCATCATCACCCCCATGTGACCCGACATCCTCATCATCCCCCATTGAGACGTCTTCGGCCGAGGGGGTCTCCGAGGCGGCGCGCTTCCGGCGTTTCTTTTTGGTGCCAGCGCCTGCCGTCTCCAGCGGACGCTTCTGGGCTGCACCCGCAATTTCCTTGCCCGAACGGCCGTTGGGATTGGAAATATCCTCCCCCTCAGGCCGCTTCCCAAGTACCTTCAGAAGGACCTTAAACCCATCCACCTGCTCCTTTGACCCAATGAAGATCACGGGTGGGTTGAAGAATCCCGTGAAATCGCCTAGGTACGACGACCAGGCGTCCTTCACACCATTGAAATCTCCACAATCCTTCGCCGCCTTCCAGTCCCTTTTCTCCACCCACGCACCCGTTCGACCCTTCAACAATTCCTCATCATTCCACAGCTTCGCGTGGTGTTCCAAATTCAGCAGCCATATCCCATTCTTGATATCCGGCTGGTTCACCCCCCCCTTCCTCTTCACAACAAATTCGAACCCCTCCATTGCATTAAGTACCACTTGAGCCAACCGTGTCGGCCCATCGCTTTTCTCCCACGCGAAAGTCTTCATCATGAACTCACAGGTCGTTTCCCCGTCAGACCCGTAAATTTTCTTAGAAATCCACGGGCCCTGCTGCTCGATTTCGGATGCCAGCTCCTCCGACCCAAACTTCCGCGGGGGTTCCCGCTTCTCCCCCACCTTTTTTTGGCGACCCGACTGGACGTCCTCTGCCTCGGCATGTTCGGCTTGGCCTTCCTCCGGCACAGCCCCCGTCACCACCACAGCCCCCGCCACAGGCTGTACGGGTTGGGGCACCACAGCCTGTTCGGTTGGGGGTTCGGGCGCAATCAGGACCCACCATTTCGTTTCCTCCTTGTGGGTCGTCCCAAAATCCGTCCTCTCCAGCAGTGCAAGTGGGAAGGTGGAATCGTCCCTCCCCGTTGGCCTGATAACCGCCCTTAGTCTCTTGGCAGCTACAGCGACCGTATCGGCCACCCTCTGAAGGGCGCTGTCGGATTCCGAAGGCTGCATCGGCAACCAGCCGAGGTCGCGTGGTTCGGGGTATTTCCCCAAATCGCGGTTGTAGATCATGAAAAGCTGGACCATCACCTCGCAGAAGATCTTGGCCATGTATGTCAGGTCATACAAGCACTGAGGAGGAACGTGTTTGGCCTTCACGGTTGCCATGATAGACGGCCAGAATCGAAAGCGGGCTAGACTCCTCCACCCTTCCTGTTTGATCCCCCCCCCTTCCTCATCACCCTTCCCTCCCCGTCCAGCTTGTCCGCTGCCACGATGTCCAGAAACTCTGCAAGCTCCTTGGCCAGCTTGTCCTCAATCGGCATTCCACATCTACTGTCGTCGTTCGGAGCGACCGTTTCATCCTTCACAGCCGAGATGAAGTCGTAGACTTGGGTTTTCTCCGATTCGGACAACCCACCCTCGTTCAATCGCCCTCCAACCCGCTCCTCACCACCCTCCTCCCCCTCCCCGTCCTTCCTTGCCTTCTCAGTGCTGCTTGAAACCCCATGAATCAAATTCCATATTTCTTTCTGGTCCTGAAGGGGCACCTCCGGCTTATCCCAGGATTCCTCCATGTGCGTCTTGAAATAGTTGTGCACTTCCAGCAGCGCCGTCCCCCTCGACTTTTTGGAAACGGCCTCGTCTTCTGCATTCAGCCCCCCTCCGATCAGGGCAACCCTCCGATGCGCCTCTCTCCCCTGCATGCATGAAATGTGAATCAGTGTTTGAGACAAAAAACGGTCATACAACACACGACCTGACATTTTGTCCTTACACTTTGGAAGATCGGCCGTTCCCGAACAAAAATCACACCCTAATTTCCAGTTTCCAACGGCCGTTGGCGCAAGAAAAATCACACCCTAATTTCCAGGTTCCAACGGCCGTTGGCGCAAGAAAAATGTCGACCGAATTTCCAGGTTCCAACGGCCGTTGGCGCAAGAAAAGTATCAACCAAATTTCCAGGTTCCAACGGCCGTTGGCGAAAGAAAAATCACACACTAATTTCCAGGTTCCAACGGCCGTTGGCGCGAGAAAAATGACACCCTAATTTCCAGGTTCCAACGGCCGTTGGCGCAAGAAAAATCACACACTAATTTCCAGGTTCCAACGGCCGTTGGCGCAAGAAAAATCACACCCTAATATCCAGGTTCCAACGGCCGTTGGCGCAAGAAAAATCACACCCTAATTTCCAGGTTCCAACGGCCGTTGGCGCAAGAAAAATGTCGACCGAATTTCCAGGTTCCAACGGCCGTTGGCGCAAGAAAAATATCAACAAAATTTCCAGGTTCCAACGGCCGTTGGCGAAAGAAAAATCACACACTAATTTCCAGGTTCCAACGGCCGTTGGCGAACAAAAATCACATCTAGTGCCTACAACGTTCCCACACCCGATCCGTTATATTTACCTTTTGCGTCCGCATGTCCTTCATGGGCGGGATCAGTGCTTCCCCCTCCACCTCCCAGCCCTTGAGCACGTCCAGATTGGTGTACATGAACTTGTCCGCGTCCCTCACCAACCCCCTCCACAAATCAAACGCCTCCTCGGTTGTCTCCACGTACTTGCCCTTTTGTTTACCGGCAATCTCGCCAGCTATCGCAGTCCTCACTTGCTCGTCTGAGCCCTCAAAAATCACGGACTTCAACATCTGCGTGTAGTGGTTGCCGTCCAGCACGGCAAACTGCGCAAACACGAAAGGCTTGTCGTACGCGAGCATGTAGCCCAACGCGGTGTTCGTGAGCTCAAGTACTGCCTCACGGTCAGATGCATCTGACCACTCGGACGTATTCAAGTCCATGGTGATCAAATCCTGCGAGCACGCGGCCGCCATATCCTTCTTGGAGTGCGTCCGGAGAATGGCCCTCCCTTCCTCGGCCGTTGGCGAACGAAAGTATCCGAACCTCTGCACGGCACGGTCACTGTCCTCCCCCGTCAGTTTTTTAATTTTGTCAGAAAACCCTGGATTCTCTTCCAGCCAGGCATTGTAAGAATCGGGCTCCTGGTCTGCCAGCACCTGCCACGCAAACCGGAAGATCAGCACGGCACATTTTGCCTTCGTCAGACTTGTGCCGGCCCCCACGAACCACGGCGCGAGCCCCTTACAATTCCGCACCGTCACCGTCCGATGCCTCATTAGTTCCGGGAGTTGGCACAAGTTGTCCGTAAAGACCCGTACTTGAGTCGCAATCGCGGACCCCCCCACGATGTCGACATCGTCTGGCACTAGACGAAACTTCTGCCGCAGATGAAACGCCGCCTGTATGCTGTCAGTTAGGTTCTTGTCGTGCACATGAGAGGATGGCGCTGGCTCCCAGGAGTCCAAAATGCTGGGCTTCGCATTTCCAGCACGTGTCGTCAGCAGCCCCTTCCTCTCAAAGGTCTTCACAATCCCCGACCATAAGTCGGTGCCCGGAGCTCGTTGGCGCCAGTCCTCAAAAAATGTTGTGAGATGCCTTTCCGCCACCCCATGTTCAATCTTGTAAGCCCACCTCCTCCGCTCTTCCTCCGTTCTCTGCCTTGACGGACGCCCCTGATCACATGCAAAAAACATACAGATAGCCGGAAGGTCAGTACTATGTTCCAACGGCCGTCGCCGGAAAAATAACACCCTAATTTCCAGGTTCCAACGGCCGTTGGCGCATGAAAATCACACCCTAATTTACAGGTTCCAACGGCCGTTGGCGCATGAAAATCACACCCTAATTTCCAGGTTCCAACGGCCGTTGGCGAAAGAAAAATCACACCCTAATTTCCAGGTTCCAACGGCCGTTGGCGCGAGAAAAATGACACCCTAATTTCCAGGTTCCAACGGCCGTTGGCGCGAGAAAAATCACACCCTAATTTCCAGGTTCCAACGGCCGTTGGCGCAAGAAAAATGACACCCTAATTTCCAGGTTCCAACGGCCGTTGGCGACAGAAAAATCACACCCTAATTTCCAGGTTCCAACGGCCGTTGGCGCATGAAAATCACACCCTAATTTACAGGTTCCAACGGCCGTTGGCGCATGAAAATCACACCCTAATTTACAGGTTCCAACGGCCGTTGGCGCATGAAAATCACACCCTAATTTCAAGGTTCCGACGGCCGTTGGGCAAAAAAAAAATAACACCCTAATTTCCAAATTGCAACGGCCGTTGGCGCAAGAAAATCAAGCAAGAAAAGGACAAGGACAAGGTGCTGGCACAAGGACAAGGACAAGGACAAGGACAAGGACAAGGACAAGGACCAGGACAAGGACAAGGACAAGGACAAGGACAAGTACAAGTACAAGGTGCTGGCACAAGGACAAGGACAAGGACAAGGACAAGGACAAGGACAAGGACAAGGACAAGGAGAAGGACAAGGACAAGGACAAGGACAAGGACGAGGACAAGGACGAGGACAAGGACAAGGACAAGGACAAGGACAAGGACAAGGACAAGGACAAGGACAAGGACAAGGACAAGGACCCGGACAAGGACCCGGACAAGGACCCAGACAAGGCCAAGGCCAAGGCCAAGGCCAAGGCCAAGGCCAAGGACGAGGACAAGGACGAGGACAAGGACAAGGACAAGGACAAGGACAAGGACAAGGACAAGGACAAGGACAAGGACAAGGACAAGGACAAGGACAAGGACAAGGACGAGGACAAGGACGAGGACAAGGTGCTGGCACAAGGACAAGGACAAGGACAAGGACAAGGACAAGGACAAGGACAAGGACAAGGTGCTGGCACAAGGACAAGGACAAGGACAAGGACAAGGACAAGGACAAGGACAAGGACAAGGACAAGGACAAGGACAAGGACAAGGACAAGGACAAGGACAAGGACAAGGACAAGGACAAGGACAAGGACAAGGACAAGGACAAGGACAAGGACAAGGACAAGGACAAGGACAAGGACAAGGACAAGGACAAGGACAAGGACAAGGACAAGGACAAGGACAAGGACAAGGACAAGGACAAGGACAAGGACAAGGACAAGGACAAGGACAAGGACAAGGACAAGGACAAGGACAAGGACAAGGACAAGGACAAGGACAAGGAGAAGCACAAGGACAACCACAACGAAAAGGACAAGGACAAGGACAAGGACAAGGACAAGGACAAGGACAAGGACAAGGACAAGGACAAGGACAAGGACAAGGACAAGGACAAGGACAAGGACAAGGACAGGGACAAGGACAAGGACAAGGACAAGGACAAGGACAAGGACGAGGACGAGGACGAGGACGAGGACGAGGACGAGGACGAGGACGAGGACGAGGACGAGGACGAGGACGAGGACGAGGACGAGGACGAGGACGAGGACGAGGACGAGGACGAGGACGAGGACGAGGACGAGGACGAGGACGAGGACGAGGACAAGGACAAGGACAAGGACAAGGACAAGGACAAGGACAAGGACAAGGACGAGGACGAGGACGAGGACGAGGACGAGGACGAGGACGAGGACGAGGACGAGGACAAGGACAAGGACAAGGACAAGGACAAGGACAAGGACAAGGACAAGGACGAGGACGAGGACGAGGACAAGGACAAGGACAAGGACAAGGACAAGGACAAGGACAAGGACAAGGACAAGGACAAGGACAAGGACAAGGACAAGGACAAGGACAAGGACAAGGACAAGGACAAGGACGAGGACGAGGACGAGGACGAGGACGAGGACGAGGACGAGGACGAGGACGAGGACGAGGACGAGGACAAGGACAAGGACAAGGACAAGGACAAGGACAAGGACAAGGACAAGGACAAGGACAAGGACAAGGACAAGGACAAGGACAAGGACAAGGACAAGGACAAGGACAAGGACAAGGACAAGGACAAGGACAAGGTGCTGGCACAAGGACAAGGACAAGGACAAGGACAAGGACAAGGACAAGGACAAGGACAAGGACCAGGACAAGGACAAGGACAAGGACAAGGACAAGGACAAGGACAAGGTGCTGGCACAAGGACAAGGACAAGGACAAGGACAAGGACAAGGACAAGGACAAGGACAAGGACAAGGACAAGGACAAGGACAAGGACAAGGACAAGGACAAGGACGAGGACAAGGACGAGGACAAGGACAAGGACAAGGACAAGGACAAGGACAAGGACAAGGACAAGGACAAGGACAAGGACAAGGACAAGGACAAGGACAAGGACAAGGACAAGGACAAGGACAAGGACAAGGACAAGGACAAGGACAAGGACAAGGACAAGGACGAGGACAAGGACAAGGACAAGGACAAGGACAAGGAA